>LOJH01006779.1:19728-31955 GCA_001685095.1 Ellobius talpinus | reverse complement strand
CAAAACTCTGTACACTAGGAACAGATATCAAGTATAAGGTTATAATTACAACCAGCATAAACAATATTAAGCAAGTAACATATCCTAAAGTTTTAATAAACATTCAATCCTAAGGATCCTAAGTCTTGTATTGGAAATGGTTTAACTAGATCTTAAGAGCATAGTAACTATAACTATCTAATCTTCAACCCCACCAAAGGCCTGAGAAGGGAGATATTATTGCTTGAGTAGGCAGGAAGTGCAATTAAGCAGCATCCAAATTATGCAGTAGAACCTTGGACTTCCCACATCGCAGGGTTCCCTGTCCTCTCTTAAGGAGGGAGTGTGAGGGAGGAGGGTGAGTGGGGGAGCTGGAGGGGAATGGGAGGAGGGGAGGAAGTGTGAATTTTTGAATGGAAAAATAAAAAAATGATAAAAATGAATATATAATTCAATCAAAAAATATGCAGTAGATTACAGAGATTGCCTGAGCAATCCCCCAATGTCTCATTTGCAATGTTGAAGCAACCAACTTTGCATAAGGCCTAGAGTAACTGAGAGACCATTTCAGAGTCAGGAAAATGTTTTAGAACTGTCTTACCCTGTCTTGGGAAGATTTGACACTCTTTTTTCTTGTATCCTGCTTGTCAAATCTGGACATCGTGTGCTTTGTCAGTGGTTGAAGCATGTGCAGTTCCTTGCCTAAAGGCCAGTTTTGCTACAAAAAAAGAAAGAAACTCCAAGTGGAGTATCTTTGGTGCTAAAGAGTCTCTTGGTAATAGATCGATGCTGCCAGGAACAATCATGTCTCTTGTCAACAGAATCCTAAGTTATTTAAATAAGATACAATGAGACATTGTAAAAGTCGTCCCATATTTTTTTACATACAGTTATCTTGGGTATCTTTTTGTTTTGTTTTGTTCATTAACTTGGTTAACATCACAGTTTCTTGCTATACATGCTATTTGTGTCAATAATCAAGTTGACAACAACACTTTATATAAATTGTATAATACTGACATCATAACAGAAAGCAATACACTGTACTGCTTTGATACAGTTTTGATATTTTAAAATTCATTATACTGACTATATTTGGAACAGTAAACATAAAAATTTAAATGGCAGGAAAAACCAAATTTCCAATAAAAGAAATCACTTCCTCTAAAAAGTGCAAAACCATCTGATTAGATCTTTAAATAAGAAAGGCTCTAATGTAATGTACCCTACGCTTCTTCAGATACATTTACAAGAAATTAGACAGAAATCATACAACTACTGCTGTCTCACAAATACTTTCAGAACTACTCAGAATGATAAAGTGGACAATAGATGATGTGAACATTTATCAGTCCAATGTGAAAAGCAGCATATGTGCTTTTGTCTTGAGAAACATTAATTTAACTAATCAACTTATATTAATTATCAATGTATATTAATCAGATTTAATCAAATTAAGCAATCTAAGAACAATTTTAATGATATCCCACCATTTGAACTAAAAGATGAAAAATTAAGAATGAAAATTAGCTTGATTTGTTGTTATAATTTCTTCAGGATATACTGATGGAAGAGATGGAATCTAACAATGATCAGGGACTTCATGAAAAGTTCTCAAAGGACACATATCATGTCTGGTCTCTGGTTCTGAATGGGCAGAGTGAAACCATCAGGTTCCCAGATGAAGACCCCTCATTTTATGAGGAATCATTTGTATTTTCAGAGCACTTAAGATAATATATTTGTATTTGTGCTTTTCTTTGTGAATGTGGCATATTCTACTCATGCTAGATCCTAAAGAGATGCATCTGCTAAACTTTTAGAAAAAATTATATATATTTTATTCTATACCAAGGAAGATTGATAAAGGTTGTGTCCAAGTATTTTGTAATGATTAATTTGATACACCTTTTTCCAAAAATGTGTTTACTTATTATGTATATCGCCTTTTGTCTGCCTGCATGCCTGTGTGCTAGAAGAGGGCACCAAATAGAGGCAACAGATCTCATTGTAAAAGGGCTAAGAGCTGCCTTGGAGTAATTGAACTCAAAACCCATAGAAGAGCATCCAGTGCTCTTAACCTCAGAGCCATCTTCCCAGCCCTTTGATTTGCCTTTTTAATACCTCCCCACATTTTCCTTCCCTCATCCCTCATTGTAGCTCCAGCTATGTTAAACAAACATTCACAAGAAATCAGGAGACAGTAGAGCAATGGTGACACATGTTTTTAATCCCAGTATTTATTCAAAAGGCACAGACAAGTGGATATTTGTGAGTTCAAGGCCAGTGAGGTCTATAAAGAAAGCTCCTGGATAGAGAGCCTGTCACAAAGAGAAACCCGGCCACAAAACAAAACAGAAAAAGAAATAAAGAAACCCAGCAAGACTAATATCACAAAGCAACTATCTAATTTTAATCAGTACCACTAATTGAAGATGGTGTATTTTGTCCACTGTGTACTTTGAGCTTCTTTGTCAACTATCATGTGTCCATAGGTATGTGACATTATGGATGGGTCTGCAGTTATGTTCCATTAGCCAATGTGTCTGTTTTTATGCCAATGCCAGACTATTTTTGTTAGTATCGTTCTGAAGTAAACTTGAAATCTAGGATGCTGATCCTTCAGCAATTCTTTCATTTTTCTGGATTATTTAGGCAATCCTGTATTTTTGTATTTTCATATGTAGCTTAATATTACTTTGTAATTCTGTGAAGAATTATATTGGAAATCTGGAGGGATTGCATTGAATTTGTAGATTGCTTTTTGCAGGATATCATTTTCACAGTATTAATACTAGGCTTTCATGAGTAGAAGAGGTCTTGCTGGGTTTTCATATCTACTTCAATTTATTTCTTCAATGTCTTAAAAATGTTATAAAGTCTTTCACAGCTTGATAAAACTTATTTAAAGATATAGTTTGAGGCTACTGTAAAATATTTCCTCCTGATTGCTTTGTCTCTTTGTAGTTTTTATATATGAAGGCTACTGATTTTATGAGTTAATTTTGTAGCTTGCTAGATTGCCAGAAATATTTATCAGCTTTTTAAGCTTTCTTGAAGGTTCTTTCATGTGCTTTTTATATAAATTATATAATCTCCAAGTGAAGATGTTTTGACTCTTTTATTTCATTTTTGTACCCACTTTATCTCCTTCACTCTCCTTGCCTTATTGTCTAGTCTAATTTTTTGTGGAATAATCTTTTGTATACTGTGAAAATTTGTTATTCAGATTTGTTTAATAAAAAGCTGAATGTCCAGTAGCCAGGCAGGATTTTCTGGGAAGAGAGAATGCTTGGAAGGAGGGTGGAGATGCCATGAGAGTCAGACCTAGCAGTATGAGCACTACAGAAATGAGGTAATAAAGCCATGAGGCAGAAAGTAAATTAATAGAACTGGGCTAAGTTAATTTATGAGGGCTAGTTAGAAACAAGTCTAAGCTGTCAACTGAGCTTTCATAATAAATAATGAGTCTCTTTGTCATTTTTAGAAAGCCTATGGTCCTGTAGAAAAAGTCCAACTGCATCTGGCACTCAACATTCAGTCACATACATCTATAAAAGGCCTTAGAAAGATTTTAAAAAATTCAGAACATGGAGTCAGATATGAGTTTTTGGTGACAGTATTCATTCAGGTAAGCCCAGTAGCAACATACAGAGGTGTGGCTCTTTTAAGAGATCCCAGTATTGAACACTTTAATGGTGTTCATTAGCAGTGTGTGGCACACTACTTGATGGCATGGGACTAGGTAGAACCACCCACAGCAATGTGGACCCAGAAGTTTCCCAGAACTGAGACACCATGAGGCAAGGCTCCCAGGAAACAGAGGACGAGTGGAGCCAGCTGCCAACACACCATGAGCTATTTCCAGTGGCTTAAGATTTAGCTCATGCAGACAGAAAAGGTTACAGATACACAGTAAATCAGGTTCAGAAGAGAAAACTTCAAACAGGTTTCAGTGTGTTTAAAAATTTATGTAGGCTTAAGAAAAAAGAAAAAGAATAAAGATAGTCATAGAACAATAGCTAAAAATAAGTTTTTAAAGAGAGAGTAAAGAAATGCAAACAAAAAATTCAAGTAAAGATGGGAAATACATAGGGAGTCTGCATCTTGCATTTTGTTGTGTTTCCTTTTAATTTTTTAAATGCAGATATGCAAAAGACAGCTGTTAGGATATATGAGGTTGTAACAAAAACTGCTAAATTTAACCAACCTAGATACTTTAGGAATATCTTAACTTTAAAAAATAAGTAAAAATAATGTTTTTTTGAGGAAGAGGTTATAGTTTGTTTCCATAGAAATTGAAAGGCTGTGGATTCATTCAAAATTGATAGCTATTTTGTTGGATCAGGGGAGATACCCTGAAAATCCTGGCTAAAGATGTAAAGAAATAACCCCCCAAAATTATAAGACAGGTGACATATATTTTACCTGCTCAAACATAAAACAAAAAAATCATATTTGCCTGGCTTGTGTACAATTCTCAGTCCATACTTGTACTAACACAGTTATGTTTGTTACCTTTGAAAGTAAGTGGAATATATCAAGAAAATTATGCATTTCTTTTTGATTTTTCAACTTTTGGCAGTATATGTTTTTAAATTATGACCTAATGTTTCTTTGGATTTCCTTGGTATCAATTGTTATTCTCCCCCTTTTGTTTCTGATTTTTGTTAATGTGTACATTATCTCTGTGTGTCTTTTAGTTAGTTCAGCTAAGGAGTTGTCTATCTTGTTGATTTTCTCAAAGAACCAATCCTTTGTTTCATTGATTCTTTATATTGTTCTTTTTGTTTTTTTATATTAATTCCATTTCTCAGGTTGGTGATTTCCTGCTGTCCATTTCTATTGGGAATGTGGTGTGGAAAGTCCTTCTGCATATGTGTTGCTTTTATTTGTTAATGAATAAAGCTGTTCCAGCCAGTGGCTTTGCAGTATAGGGCAAGGCAGAAATTCCAAGCAAATAGAGGAGGAAATAATGCAGAGTCAGAGATGTGCTATGCAGCTGCCACAAAAGCAAGATGCCAGAACTTTGCCTGGTAAGCCACAGCCACATGGTGATACACAGATTAATAGAAATGGTTTATTTAAGATATAAGATATATCTAGAAACATGCATAAGCAAGCTAATGACCCAATAGTGTTTTAAATTATGTAGTTTCTGTGTAATTATTTTGGGTCTGAGCAGCCGGGAAATGAACAAGCATCATCCACCTACTGGCATGCTTGCTTCTTTTGGATATAGGGCTTGCAGGTTTGCTGTTACATCATTAGTCTAATGTGTCTTTAAATATTTTGTCAAGTTACTTAACCCTTTGAACTGTCCTGTGATCACTGCTTTCAACATGCCCTGTAAGTTTGGGTATCATTTTTACTGAATTCTATGAAGTCTTTCATTTCTTCATTTATGCCTTGACCCAACAGTCATTCAGTAGAGAGTTGTTAGTTTCCATAAATTTGAAGGATTTTTTACTGTTGTTGAAACCCAGTAAAATCTATGATGGTCTGATAGAATCCAGGGGTTTATTTCAATTTCCTTGTATGTGTTGAGATTTGCTTTGAGACTGAGTATGTGGTCAACTTTGAAGAGTGTTCTGTGAGGTACTGAGAAGAAGGTATGTTCTTTTGTGTTTGGGTGAAATGTCTGTTAGGTAACTTTGTTCATAATGTCTGTTAACTCTAGTATTTCTCTGTTTAGTTTTTTGTCTGGATGATCTACAGATTGGTGAAAGTAGTATATTGAATTAACCCACTATGGATTTGTGAGAGTCGGTGTGATTTGAGCTTTTTTTTTTTTTACAAATGTATGCCCTTGTGTTTGTGGAATAGATGTTCAGAACTAAAATGTTGAGTTTTCTTTCTCAATTTCTGCCCTCCCTTCTCCCCCAACCACCATACTCCCCATTTTTTTCAGGAGATTTGTTCTATTTCCCATTCGTAGTGGGATCTATGTATGCATCTCTTAGGGTTCTCCTTGTTATTTAACTTCTCTGGGTTCATGGACTATAGGTTCATTATTTTTTTGCTTTATAAGTAGTATCAATTTATGATAAGTATATATCATGCTCATTTTTTCTGGGTCTAGGTTACCTCACTCAAGATGTTTTTTTCTAGTTTCATTTATTTACTTGCAAATTTCAAGATGACATTTTTTTATTGCTGAGTATACTCTATTGTGTAAATGTAGAAGGGGAGGGGGAGGAGAACTTGAGGGACCAGAATGATCCAGATGGGAGAAGGACAGAGATGGAGAGCAAGGAAAGAAATATCTTGATTGAGAGAGCCATTATGGGGATAGCAAGAAACCTGGCACTAGAGAAATTCCCAGGAACTCACAACAATGACCCCAGTTACTAATACCCTAAATAATAGTGAAGAAGGTGCCTTGCCCTATAATCAGATTGATGACTATCTTAGATGTCACCATAGAACCTTCTTTCAGTAACTTACTGAAGCAGATGCAGAGATCCACAGCAGAGCACTGGGCTGCTTCCAAAGCCCAGTCAAAGAGTTGGAAGAGTGAGAATGTGAGTAAAGAGATCAAGACCATGGTGGGGATACCCACTTAAACAGTTTACCTGAGCAAATGAGAGTCAGGCATCTCTGGCCTGACAGCAAGGCAATCAGCATAGGACCAAACTAGGCCCTCTGAATGTGGGTGGCAGTTGTATGACTTGTTCAGATTGTGGGGCCACTGACAGTGAGAGCAGGATTTATCCCTACTTCTTATACTGGCTTTTTGGAACCCATTCTCTTTGGAGGGATACCTTGCTTAGCCTAGATATAGTAGGGAGGATCTTGGTTCTGTCTCAAAGCAATATGCTAGGCTTTGTTGACTCACTGTGAGAAGCCCTATTCTCTCTAGGAGAGAATGTGGAGGGGGTGAAATGGGAAAGAAGGTGAAGGGAACAGGAGGGGGAGGGAGTGGGAACTGGGATAGGTATGAAAATGAGAAAAAAGTAGCTTTTTAAAAATACTTTAAAAAGAAATGTAGAATGGGATCTAGGCCTCTATAGTTATATTTGTTACTGATACCTGATTTTTGTCTCTGTTAGGTGAATGCTCATGTCTTTATTTGCACTTATTCCTGTCAGTTATGTGGTGAATCAGCAAAGTGGTGCTTGATTTCTAGTCTCTGGACTACTCTGGATTTCAGGATTCAGACTCGAATGAGTTCCATACCAGCACAGTAGTCAGCACTGAAGCACTGTTTGGAACTCCTGATTTAGATGCCAAGCAGTACTAGATGGGTACAGTGGCCTCCACAGACACCCAAACTCACATGCAGAATCATATATAGGAATATTTAAACATACTTAATTTAAAATATGGAACCAATCAGCCTATTTCAATTCATATAAATTATTATGAATCTATAAATAGTGGTTGTGCAATCTGTTTGATCTTCCTTGTTCTAGAACAGTTTTCTATTGAAAAGTGTTATTTTGATTTATGTAATCTATAGATTATGGATAAAAATGCTTATGAATTTCTTTATAATTTTTTTTAAATTTTTTTACATTACTCCCATCATTGGTCAATTTTCTCTTTGCTATCATCCTCCTTCTTTCTCTCCTCCTCTTCCACCTCCACATATTCCTCCTTTATAATACATCACATTAAGAAATTCCTCTGTAACAACATGGAAGTTTTTCTTGAACATTTATTATTATTATTAATTATTATTATTCTTTCATACAATACACTTCCATTGGAGCCTCCCATGCTTCCAAGTCCTCCAAGTTCCCCCCTACCTCCCTACTCCCATATCTATGGCTCCTCCATTTTCCTTAAAAAAAAGCAGTGCTTCCTGTGAGATGAACCAGACAGGGCATCATAAGATACAATAAGACTAGAAATAAAGCCTCATATCAAGGCTGGACAACATTTTTAAGCAAAACAATCTCTCCATAGAAACACAAAATAACAAGAAAATCAACAAAATAACACTTTTTAACTGTAGAAAAAAGACAATGTCAATCAAAAATAGTAGAGATGGTACTAGTAATGTGTAGAGTTGTTACTGACAGTATGGATTTTTGCTTTTTAATAAACACAGGCAATTACAGCTGAAAGACATTTAGGTAGATGGTCAGAAATTCAGAAATGAATGCTCTCTCTTGTTCTCTATCCCCCTCTCTCTGTCTCTATTTCTGTCTCTCTCTACTTTTTTTCTTTTTCTCTGTCTCTCTGTCTGTCTCTGTCTCTGTTTCTCTCTCCCTCTCTCTCTCTCTCTCTCTCTCTCTCTCTGTATCTCTAAGTTAAGGCAGTGTCCACACATTAGCTGTGTATACTTGACCTCAGATTCATAGTTCCTCAATACGGCTTTCTAGTTAAAGACACCTGGTCCCCACATGGTGCAGAGCTCCACAGCTACCTGCTTAAAGGCCTAACTGGTTGATAGCCCAGAAAGGCTCCCACCCCGACCCACTTGGCTTTCTTTTACCTACTAAGTGGTTTTTGTAAAGCCCTTCACCACAGTGGAGCTAACTGTGTGAAGCGACTTGGAAATTTCCAAAGCTCATGTACAATCCCCCCCCAAGCTGGCACAAAATTTCCCCCTCTGCTGTCACATTCCTTGCCACATATCAATTTGTGCTGCTTCCTGTTTGTGTTCCTTGCCTGTGGGTTCTGGTCTTCTTGCTCCGTGTATAGAATTTATTCAATTGCTTTTAATTTGTCAAGCAAAGCATACTTCTCAATACATAACCAGCACCAAGATGGGGAAACCTAAGCTGCTCAGAACTGTTCATGGTACCAGGTTGTGCTGCTGGTCATGACTCTGCAACCATGACATCTGCTGTACAATAAAGATTATTATAACTAAAAAAAATTTACCAGACATCATAACATTAACATAAGGTAAATATTTTATTAATTAATAAATTAATAAACTTAAAAGTTATATAATTTCATGGTGTGGGAGAATTGTCTGTATTATGTCAATCATGTTTTAAATAGATGCTGATTGGTCAGGCAGGAAGTATAGGTGGGTCAAACAGACAGGAAGTAGAGGCCAGGCTGTGAGAACAGGAGAATTCTAGGAAGGAGGAAGCCCAGTCCTCCCCAGTCCTGCCCAGATCACCAAAGAAGCAGGATATGAATGGCCATGCTGATAAAGCATGGCTAACATATATAAGAATAATGGGTTAATATAAGCTACAAGAGCTAATAAGAAGCCTGACCTAAAGGGCCAATCAATTTATAAATTTATGCAGAACTCTGTGTGGTTTCTTTGGGGAGCAGGACAGAAACCCCAAGAAGCGGGCCCTCATGTTACAATTTCAGACAATATTACTATAGAGAATTTAGTAACTTTGCTAGTACTCTTTGTATTCTGCAAAGCTTATATTGTTATTGTGGTATCTCCATTTATTGGATTTTGGACTCATATTTTTCTTCATATTATATCCTTAAGAAAATAATTTGATAACAGAGCTAAGAATGAGGCACTTTTAGAAATTATACAGTCTTTTCAGACTAATAATGAACAGCTAGCTGACAGGATTAATACCATCAAAAATCGAAAGTTATCTGAAAAAATTAATACTATAGAAAAGGGTAGCATTAATTTGACAGACAAAATTAAATCCATGTCAAAGGGTACTGCGAAATTATCTGAAAGAATCCATACTGTTGAATTTGACAATCAAAATTTGTTAAAAAGTTATGTTAGGTTAGAAGATAGAGTATCTCTCCAGGAAGGCAATCAACATGCAATCCAAATAATGTCCAAGTTTGAGATGTTATCTTTAAATGAAAAACTTCAGAGTTTGGAATCACACGTTCAAAATGAGGACCAGAGGTTAGGTACCTCAGTGAAACCACTAGAAATATATATAGGCCAGGAAATTTAGGCTTTACAAAAGACAGCAGTGAAAAGATTCAAAATGATTGAGGAAATTATTGGAACTGATGAGCATGGAAAGAAAGTACAAGGACAGGATTCAACATCGTCAGTATCCATCAGAGATGTCATACCCAGGGTTTTAGCTTTCTAACCTGTAATCTACTCTGACAAAGCATCAAGGTCTAAAGGCCCAAAAGAATCCAAAGAAGGTATATGGATACCTATAAAAATAAATGATCTAAAATAAATTAAGCAAGCAGTAGTAACTTGTGGCTTAACATTTGTTAAGGAGATGATAAAGACATGGGCTTCTAGCATTAACACAACACCACACAATTGGCTTCAGTTAGTTTCAGCAGTCCTGGATGATGGGCTTCAACTGATATTTAAATGTTATTTCAGGGAAGATGCTAATATTTTAGAACAACATGGAAAAACAAATGGACTTGAGACTTCCCAAGATCAAACTCTTGGTGTGGGCACTTATGCTGACCCACAGGCTCAAGCTCTTTATGATGAACAAATCTTGTCCCTATGCCACAAAGCAGCCTTAAATGCTTGGGACAGTATTCAAGAACTAGGAAAATGAATTGAATCATATACCAGGGTTAAACAGGGCCAGAGAAAATCCTATAGTGACTTTTGAGAAAGATTAACTAATACTGTACAAATAGGAGCAACAGACCCAGATGCTAGACGAGTACTTATTGAATCTCTGACTTTTGAAATGCCAACTTAGAATGCAAAAATATACTTGGGTCTTTAAAAGTTAGATCAACACCAATAGATAAATGGATCCTGCATACAATGAACATTGAGACATTTTGACAATAATACTGAATCTTGGGTAGGAGAAGCAATTTCCAAAGGAATGGAGACATCAAAATGCCAAATGTTTTAATTGTGGTATAATAGGACATCTGGGAAAGGATTGTAGACAAGAAATTCCTAAGAATAATATCTCCTCTGGGAATGGTAAGAATAGGAAGAACAGCCTTCAGGTATAAGTAGAAGGTGTGGCAAAGACCTACATTGAACCAATTAATGCAGATCAACAAAAGAGAAGCAAGGCAACTTGATACAATGGGGAAACTCCTTTAGAGACCTCTTGCAGGCTCCCAAGTCAAAAGGAGTCCAGTCATTTTCAGTCACTGTGCAGGACATGATGCACCAGGAAAATTAAAAAATCCAGAGACTTCTCCAAAAAAATACTGTTCTGGATTATGAAATAAGCATGGAGGATAAATCAAATCTTTAATAGGAAATGGGAAATGCATATTCTGGCAGACTTCTATAAATGATCAAAGACCAATGCTAAGAGTGCATATAAATGGCATTGTAATTGTGGGTTTGATAGACATGGGTGCAGACTTGAGTATCATTACTCCAGAATCTTGGCATCCAAACTGGCCTCTTCAAGAGGCAGCTGTTTAATTCCTAGGAACTAGAACCCTATCTCAAATGAAAGAATGCATGAGATGGGTTTAATGCATGGAGCCAGAAGGACAGAAAGGAAAGCTGAGGCCATATGTCACTAATATTGCAGTGAATTTATGGACTCATAACCTGCTGCAGCAATAGAATATCCAGATTAACATTCCTACAGTCCCAGAAACTCACAGTTCTGAGAAAGATATTATAAAGTACTATACAAAAAGGTCACCAGGCATTCAGGCTGTACAAGAACACAAAGCAATTAGCAACATTTTAGAAGTACCAATGACCCTACCTTTCAAATGGTTAACTGAGAAACCAATACACATTAAGCAGTGGTCATTAACAGAAGACAAACCACAGGCTTTAGAACAGCTGTTATAGGGGCAACTAGATCTCACCAAATTGAAGAATCAACCAGCCCTAAGAAATCTGGTAAATGGCGAATGGTGACAGATCTAAGAGGCATAATCAAAGTAATTTAACCTATGGGCCCTCTACAATCTGGGATACCTCTGCCTTCTCTATTACTGAAAGGATGGACTCTTATAGTTATTGATTTAAAAGATTGTTTCTTCACTATACCTTTACAAGAAAAGGACAGAGAAAAATTTGCCTTCACAGTGCCTACTTAAATTCTCAACCTACTAGGAGATACCAATTGAGCATCCTTCCACAGGGAATGCTCAATAGATCCACCCTATACCAATACTTTGTAAGACAGATGTAGTAAGAGTTGCAGGCTGCTTTTCATACTGCCTGGCTCCCAGTCGCCCAGCTAGCTTATGCCCAAAATAACCACACTTAAATCTGTATTAATTAAATCACTGCCTGGCCCATTAGCTCTAGCCTCTTTTTGGCTAACTCACACATCTTGATTCAACCCATTTCTAATAATCTGTATGTCACCACAAGGCTGTGGCTTACTGGGAAAGATTCAGCATGTCTGACCTGGCAGCTTCATGGT
>LOJH01006779.1:0-17071 GCA_001685095.1 Ellobius talpinus | reverse complement strand
GATACAAATTTAAGGTCAATTTTGTTTTACTATGTATATTTATTTCTGCTATTGATTAAGGTATTATGTTTGTGTAGTTCATTTAAAAAATGTAATGTATAATTAAGGAATATAGGTTAATAAATAATCATCTATAATAGTCAAGCTTTTATTAATGTTAATTAGATTTTCTAGATGTACAGAATTGCATTTCAGATGGATAGAATTCTTCAAACCTTTCAAAAACTATAGAGCATGGCATTTAAAATATTTTAAAAATTAGAGCTTTTCATGACAGTTAGACACATCTGCTCCTGGCAGCACCAAGCTACTTCAAAAGAATAATGGGCACCAAAGAGGCTCCTTATGGAGTTGTTTAGCCTTTTGAGTAAAAACCTGCTCTTGCCTGGGCTGCTTGATGAAGTGGACATACAGGACCCACAGAGAAATGTCTGCTGAACCTGCCTAAAGGTTAGACTGACTTTCAAGGTACCCATTTCATCAGAGTCTGCAAGATATTCTTTAGGATACAGAGAATACTATAGACATGTGGGCTGAAGATGGATGACCCAACGGTACAGAAGAATTTGGGTGACTGTCCAGGCAGTGAGATGTCTCTGTCAATTCTAGAGTTTTGGAAGTTGCTTACAATGCCCTTCCTGTTTACTTAGGTAATATTATATCATTTTGGGGTCTTTGATGCAGTTGAAAATTAGATTGTTATATTTTTCCTTAGTTATGATTAAAAGATAAAGTAGATATAAATACTGTAACTGTCATTCTTTCTTGATATTTGTTTTGTTTTATGTAATTTTACTATGTTAAAGTTAAAACTTTCCTTTTCATTTTAACAAAAAAGGGGAGGTGATGTGGGATTCACCTTTATATGCTGTGAATACCATTGGTTACTAAGGAAACTGTCTTGGGCCTGCATAAGGAATAGAGGTAGGTGGGAAAACTAAACTGAATGCTGGGAGAAAGAAAGGCAGATTTGGAGAAAAGCCATGTAGCCCCATTGGAGAAAGATGCCAGAACTTTAATGGGTAAGCCACAGCCATGTGGTTATACACAGATTAATGGAGATGTGTTAAATTAAGATGTAAGAGTTAGCCAATGAAAAGATAGAGCTAATGGGCCAAGAAGTGATTTAAATAATATAGTTTCTGTGTGATTATTTCAGATGTGAGGTGCTGAGTGGCCAGAAACCAACAAGTGGCCTCCTTACAACAGACACATAGGTTTCTTAGAAAACTAACTGATGCTTGGTTGAGCAGAGAGAATATCAGAAAATACATGAACACATTTGAAAATATAAACATCACACATATACTAGAACTGATTTTAAAGTACCAGTCTCCAAAATTCTAATGAGTTGAAAATATAATCAGTATATGCCATTCTAACTCCTACCCTTCATGCATTTGCTAGTCCATAATAATAAAATAACAAACCTAAAAATAATATTAAGGAAGGTAAAAGTTAAAACAAATCTTTCTTTTGAAGGGATTTCACAAAATAAATGTGGATTGAATGGAAATGTCACATTTGTTCATCACATATGAAACTAGTATAGGCAGTATTGAGAAGGACAAAATCTAGCATGAAACTTAACACTTGTATAGTCTCAAAAGAATTCCTTCCAAAGTGTGAAAAGTATAATGGCAAGGATAGTGTTGGGTCACTTGAGGGCAGGTCTTTGTACCCCCACTTGATCTGTTTTGCACTCTTGTGGTTGGTTTTTCCAAAAACAGGAACAAAACCAGGAACAATCTGCTGTTTTCATCAATGTTTTTAAGAATGTTTATCCCTAAGCCATGTGAATTGCTGTGATGAGCTTCCTGCTTTTGCTCGCTTGGCCTCCCCTGCTGATACATATACTGTGTAAGAAAGTGGAATAAAGGCTTGCCTGCAGAACCTGAAATTGTGCTGTGTGTTAATCCTGATGTCCCTTGTGCATAGAACTACATTTGCTGTGCTGGCATGGTAGATAGTTAAAGCAAAAAAAATAATTTTGACACTGTTGATTAGCAGACATTAGCAGGAATAGGAAGAGAGTGTTAATGAGCTAATGATAATAAAAGAATAGAGAACTTGGTTTATTAGAAGAAAAAGTGTGGTGCTGTGACTGTGATTAGCACTATGAGTTTCTTTTACAGCAACTATGACAAGAAGGTCAAAGCTGCCTATAATGTCTTCTATTGACTTTTGATGACATTTCACCCATATATACAAATACAGACACACCCATAGATACATCATTAAAAATAAGTCTTATCTTTAATTTTTTTCTAGCAAATAAGACTGCACAGGATGCTAGCCAGTATGGATTTCAAAACAGTTGGTGAGTGAACCAGAAAACCTGAACCCAACTTTTATCCAAGTGTGCTAATTTCAAATTTGTAAATTTTATATTGCATTTAATGCAAAATGAAAGGACCAGGCAGACACCATATCAGGCTGTTCAGTTTTCTCTCAGCAATCAGGCCTCAAATTCAGTTTCCAGAGACTGAATAAGCAGTTTCTGAGGAAGAACCGCAAACAAAGCATAGCACTAATTCTAATTATTCTTAATAAAAACCCAGGGTCAGATATTAGGGTGTGAAAGCAAAGAGATCAGAGAAGCAGTGCAGTCAGCCACTAGAAAGACCTTTTATCTCTACTGAATCCTCAGACCAAAGGGCGAACCTGTCCTCAAACTGCATCCTCTGATTGTATACTCCTCATTCTGCACTGAGCTCCTGTCTCCTCCCATACTCTATTCCTCTCTCTGCCCAGCCATATTACTCCCATGTGCTGGGATTAAAGGCATGTGATCCCAAGTGCTTGCATCACCTTTGTGTGAATTCTGTTTCTCTTTTAGACTGGATCATTTTCATGTAGTCCAGGTTAGCCTTGAACTAACAGAGATCTGTCTGTCTCTTTCTCCTGAGTCCTGGGATTAAAGGTGTGTGCCACCACTCCTGGCCTCTTGTGGCTTAATCTTCAGGCAAGCTTTATTTGTTAAAACACAAACAAAATATCACAACAATGAAAGACAATCAATCTCCAACACCCCAACAGCAAGGATAAGGAGGCTTGATATGTCATGTGGGGCTGAGTCATTCTTAGAGTCAGTACTTCCTAGGCCATTTAGTCTCCACAGCTGCTCAAGAACCGAACCTGAGAATTGTTCATGCATTCTCAAAATGGAAAAATGTAGCCCTGATCAGTCACTAGCCCTAATCAATTAGAACATACTACTATGATTGTTACTTGCTTGAGCCGATCATATGTAAAATGACCTAATTGCCTTAGAACCTCCCTTGGCTATGTTTAAAAAGAGCCTGTTAGCCTTTCCTAGGATCAGAGCCATCTTGCCTCTGTGTAGAATGGTTGGTTCCAGCACGCTGAAATAACAAACATTCTTGGTGATTGCATACATGGATGATGGTGTTTTGTGGGACTTCTTTAGAACCCTAACATAAAACATTTTGTTACAAGCTTGGAGGAAGTTATTTGGAAACTCTATACTATTTTTCATTTAGTATCTTAGGTATATCGAAGAAGACACAGTTAAAATGCAGCAAGAGATAACGAAAATAATGGCGTGGAATAATAGCACTTCAAATGCAATTACTTTGAAAGATCACCAAAATTTTCTTTTCAATTACTTTTTAATTATAATTTGATATTTTTCTCAAAGGTAAGAAGTTTTTTTTAAAAAAAATAACATGAACAAAAGAAACAAATATTTAACATTGAGAATCAAAATTACAATGATCAGGCTTATAAACTTACATAATAATTTGTAAACACTTGATCACTGTAGGCATAACATTGATAAGGGCAAAGAGGTCCAAATTTTCTTTAGATTTATAAGTGTGATCGTGCCACAGAAGCAGCTTCCTGTCCATACCACTGATTTCAGCATGAGTATGCACATCAAGTTCTTTCATGAGGATATTGGGCAGTTGGACTTGATGTATGTAATAAGGGAGTGTAGGATATACTCTTCATCGACCAATCACTGCAACAACAGAAGCTCTCAGGAAGCATAATGCTCCATCATATCCATGATCAGTGACTTTAAAGGTTATAAATACACTGTAGCTGTCTATAATGTCAAGAATCTGAAGGTTAAATGCTGCCCCCAAACCATAACTTGCAATTGTCCAGTCCCTAAATATGACTCTACATGATGAAACGTGAATGCTGAGAATGAGCCATCATTCTCTCCAGCATCCCCACTGCTAATATTTATAGAAATTGTACTGTGAACTCTCCTCGGTTGCCAGGAAAGGATAAATACATTCTTCATTCTTCTCTTTCTAGGTTAATTTCAAAAAATTACAATCTCCATGTCTTGACATTCTATTATGAAGATTTATTGTTAATGTCTATGATAACAAAAAATTGGACGTAGATCTTTTTAATTCTATACAAAGGAATTTATGCTTCAGAAGTCATTTTGTATGCTTTCAAGTATTTCATCACCCTAATCTTGATGGTTCCTAGAATAATGTCAGCTATTTCTTGCCTAAATTATCAGGATATTATTATGACCTTATTTTCATAATTAGCAATAAAAATGAAATGCTAATAGTAAATATTGATTAAAAACAAGCATAAGTCTTTGTTGTGGATATCATTGTTTTGGTTGGGTACATTGTCTGTCTTTATTGACATACATGGGTTTAATATAGATGTAAGGAATGTATTTCAGAATCCCATTTCATATGTAATGGTCATTGTTTAATAGTTTCTGAAGCTAATGGAGAAGAGCTAGTAAGGTATTAATTTGTGAAAAACAGGATAACTTTTCTTAAGCACAAAATTTACACACACACACACACACACACACACACCAAAAGTAGGCATGAAAATAAAAGAACAATCCTCTCACATAATGAGATTGTTATCAAAATGATTCTCAAAAGATATATTGTGAAGCACATGTAGTTAGACTGAATTTAAAATGATTGTTCTTTCCCTAGTTCACTTTCTTAATATGAATTATTGAGCCATTATGGTAACTTATAAATATTATTAAAATATGAGCTGGCAACTCACATTAAGATTTATGTGACAAAAATTAGGTGAAATAGGATTGAAGATTTTAGGTTCAAAATTAGATATGGTACATGTAGCTAAATTGTATAAAATAATTTCAAACTGGAAATGAGAGAAAAATGATTATTAACACAGCACTGCATTAAATGATGAGCTTTGTGAGAAGAAAAACTGCTTTCATTACCTTACCCTTTAAGTTTTTAAACATAGCATCATCAAGCCTCAGTCTGCTTTTAATAATATGATAAAAGCCATTTGACTATGGCACTCTGATGAATAAATGAATGATATTTACCTAAAGATATGGGTTGTGCATGATAAAGTATATATTACAATGAAAAAGCTATTTCTGGAACCAGCAGTATATAAACTGATTCTTTTACTCTGAAAAATACTTTGGAATACACAAACATTTTGAAAAATTACTGAATACATAAGTTCTGTAAGCAGTTCAAAACTACAGAAGAAAATTTTAAAGAACATACAATAAAACATATGATTTGAAATAAAGATGTTATTCAAAAGTAAAATTACATGCATTTGAATGACAGCTCCAAAAATTAACTCCATGGTCATGCTGTCTGTACTCCTAGTATTCAGAAACAGATTTTATAGAGAAAGCTAGCTAACTGAAATATCTGAATCAGCAAATTCTGAGATAAGATTCAATGATTTAATATATTTAGGTTTAGTTGCTGACTGTCTTGGATTGCTTGCTTTCCTTTGGAGTAAAAAAAAAGCTTTGACCCACTTCTTATTGACACAGTCTAACTAGTACAAAGTATCATCATTATTGTCACTATCACTTTATATGCAAAAGCAAAATGTAGACTTTAGTTGGTACAGATTTGTAGTTTCTGACATACATAAGATGTGTGTATTCACCACATTATTAGACTTGATCACTCGCACCAATTCAAACTTTTCCTTGCTATCCCTTCATGTTCAATGCTTAGTTTCATTATTTCAATTTTGGTTCATTTTAGATGCCATGCAGAGAAAACAAGATGATATGCAACATTTGAACCTAATTTCAAAAAATAAAATAAAATTTAAATTAAAATGCTGTGATCCCCCAGAAATAAAGTATGTGACTTTGTAAACAGTATTTTGATCCACCTTGAAATAATCTTAAAATCTGGGTCAAAGCTTAGGTTTTGGATACAAATATCTGCTAATCACTCCTGCATGCTCAAGTAATGTTACTTCCCTCTCAGGCCTTCGATGAGATTTAAGATTAGATAATTGTAACTATATTTCTTTTATGATTTAGCCAAACTTATTTCCAATACAAGATTTAGACTCTTTGAATAGAATATTTATTAAAACATTTGTCATGTGTTCCTTGCTTAGTATTTCTCATGTTGTTTGTAATTTTGTACTTGATATCTCTTCCTATTGTATATAGTTTTGTATTGAGCTTGGTTCACTCTTGTTTAGACAAAAAGGGGAGATGATGGGGGAAGCCCTGTTAACCAATAATCTTTAAGAGGTGTGTGTTAGTTAAGGCATGGCTTCACAGGGACCCAGGTAAAAGGTGGGCACTTCTATGTGTGCCCTCTCTGTGCCTTTTCTGGTGGGACATCACTGTTCTTGAATTTCTCATTTCCTGCTTCATGAGTTTTTCCCTTATAATAAATAAAATATAATTGTTTTATCCTTAGTTAGCCTGGTTATTTCAACTTCAGTTGAGTTGGGATGTCCTGATCTATTTCCAGCTCTGACCACACAGTCACAGAAAGTGTGATATGTGTGCAAGGCTTGGTCATGTGCAGGAAGCACTATTTGACTGCAGATGTCCAGTAGGTCTTGCTCCTACAATCTTTTGGCACCTATTTTCTCCAACGATCGCTGAGACAGGAAAGTGAGGGGATGTAATTTAGATATCTCTTTTTATAGTTATTGAATCCTATTTATTACTTTATTTACAACTAACCAACCCTGCATCTCTAGAATGAGGTGAATTTGATCCTATCAGGAAATGTGTTAATTTTAATTTTAGTTTTATTAACTTCAAGATTTATACAATAGGCACTGATTAAATTCACCTTCATAACTCTTCCAAGATTCCCCAGTTTTTCCACACTTATCCAATTTTGTATCTTTTTCCTTTTAGTATTTAAGACCAATTGTGTCTCCCAGAGTGCTATTGGTAATGTGGTCATAACCTGGAAGATGACCAACTTAAGAGGGGCTACAGCCATAGAGATTTTTCCCAGGAGCTAACAATTGCCAATTACCTCACACCATGTGTATAATCTTTTAGATATGTTACATTTTGCCTTTTTCCCTTTCCATTTTATTCTTCTTCATTTTCAATGATTTTTGTTATTTTTAATATTTTCTCACTCTGCATCCTATGCACAGATGGCCATGGACTGACAGTGTAACCTAGGAGACTGGCCATAAACTCAAGATGTTCCCTGTTACTCAGCCTTCTGAATGTTAGGGTAAATGTGTGTGCACTGTGTTCAGTTCTTTTCCTAGCAATTGAGATATAATGGATTACTAGTTTGGGAAACTTTCTCCCTTAAATTTGAACTGATGCTACAAATTTCCTCTTATCATTGCACATTTTTGTACTTTATACCCTTATTATTTTATTTATATTTGTTTGTTCATTGGTTTGAGAAAGGATTTACCTGTTGTTTTGGAGCCTGTCTTGAAACTAGATCTTGTAGACCAGGCTGGTCTTGAACTCTTAGAGATCTGCCTGCCTTTCCATCCTGAGGGCTGTACACTACCACCACCTGGCCTTACCCTTTTTTTATTTTAAAGAATTTATTTAAAAGATGTATGAACAATTGTGTGTATTTATGGTACCTGTGGAGGCCAGAAAAGTCACTGAATATCTTGAAACTGATGTTACATGTGGTTGCCAGATGCCATGTGGGTCTTGGAACTAAACCCAGGTCTTCTACAAGAGCAGGCAGTGCCCTTAACTTTTGATCCATCTGTCTAAATTCTGTCTTTCATGTTCTCATATTAATTATTTTCATATTATTACAAGTAAGTTTTAAAATTCAATAGCACTATATGAGTCACATAAATATATGCTTTGTTTGTAAATACTTGATATTTTCAAGGTCTATCCATAATTTAACTTTACATTGTCTTCTACTTTAATTCCCAAAAGGACATACTTTAAATGAGTTTTTTGAAATGTTTGAGTTTGACTTTATGGTTCACACTAAAATAATCCTTGTTGAATTTAACAGATTTGTTTTCATAGCACATATGGATTTTCTTACATTTAAAAATGTATGTTTAGGAAGATGGCTGTGTTGGATTGTTGTCATTACTGATTTTTAGCAACTTGCTTTATTTATTACTAGGAAGAGAATGTCTCCAAATTACAAGCAAACATGTTTATATACTTTTTAATTCTGTTGGTTTTTTATTTTATTTTTTAATTTAAGTTCTATTTTAGATATACATTCCTTAGACAGTTTTGTATAAAATGGATGCTGAACCAACTATAATGATAAACACAGAACAGTTCTCGAATCTCCTCATTCCAGATTGCCTGTTTTTATTCTCTAGTTCAAAATATAATTCAGATTAAAATTTAACTCATTGACAATAAAAAATTTACTTAAGTTTGGTGACATTGTTTCTTTCATTGGAAACAGATTTTTTAGTATAATGTATTCGGATTATGTTTTCTCTCCCCATACTTTTCCCCTTGCATTTGGATCCACACCCTTTCTGTCTCTCCTTAGAAAACAGACATCTAAGGAATGATATTAAATAAAATAAAATAAGATAAAACAAAACAATTAGAGTAGAACAAAACAAGAAAAAGAGACAAATAAAAGGCATGAGAATTACATATAGATGTAGATTCATACATGTCTGCATACATAGGTATCTCATAAAAATAAAACACAGTGCTTAGCTGTGGATCTCTGTATCTGCTTCCCTCAGGTGCTGGATGAAGGTTCTATGATACAATCAAGGTAGTCATTAATCTCATTGCAGGGGAAGGACAGTTCAGGTACCCTCTCCACTATTGCTTAGGCTGTTAGCTTAAATCATCCTTGTGGATTCCTGGGAATTTCCATAGTGCCAGGTTTCTCATTAGCCCCATAATGACTCCCTCGATCAAGATATCTCTTTCCTTGCCCCTAGTCTGTCGTTCCCTCATGTAGACCACCCTGTTCCCTCATAGTCTCCGACCCTCTTCCCTTCTCCCCTCTTCCTCCCTTTCCATCTTCCCTTCTTCTCCCTGACATGCTCCTAATTTTCTCAGGAGATCTTCTCTCTTTCACTTTCTCAGGCCCCAGGGGTTCCTGTACGGGTTCTCCTTGTTACCTAGCTTCTCTAGGGTCATGGACTATAGGCTGGTTATTCATTGTTTTATGTTTAATATCCTCTTATGGGTTAGTACACACCATTTTTGTCTTTCTGGGTCTGGGTTACCTCACTCATGATGTTGTTTTTTTGTTTTTTTTTTCAGTTTCATTGTTTCATCTGCAAATTTCAAGATGTCATTCCTTTTTACTGATGATTAGAACTCCATTGTGTAAATGTGCCACATATTTTTAATTCATTCTTCAATTGAAGGGCATCTAGGTTGTTGTCTGGTTCTGGCTATTATGAATAATACTGCTATGAGCACACACAGAGTCCAGTCAAAGAGAGGGAGGAGTGATATATGAGCATAGGGGTCAAGACCTTGATGGAAATACCTGATCTGATCTAGTGGGAACTCACTGACTCTGGACTGACAACAAAGGAATCTGCATAGGACTAATCTAGGCTTTCTGAATGTGTGTGACAGTTGTGTGACTTAGGCCATCTGTGAGGTCACTGATAGCAGGATCACGATTTATCCCCAGTGCTTGAACTGGATTTTTGAGCCAATTCTCTTTAGTGGGATACCTTGTTCAGCCTAGATATAGAGGGGAGGACTTTGGTCCTGCCTCAAAGTGATGTGGCAAACATTGTTGACTCCCTCTGGAAAGCTTTACCCTCTCTGAGGAGTGGATGGGGTGATCAGGGGTAAAAGTATGTGTGGGGGACTAAAGGAGGGGTGAAAGTGGGAACTGGCATTGGTAAAATGAAAAAATATTGTTTAAAAAATACCACAAAACAAGATTGGATCCATAATATATAGTGAAAGGATTTATAAAATTAAAATACTGCCTTGATGTAACATCATGAGACAAAGAACCTCCAAAAATGCCAATGAGTTTGGTTTGCTTTGCATTGGTCATCTACTACTTACTGTGCACAGGGGTTCCCCAGGGAGACTCCTTTCAAGAAATCTAACTTTCGTTCACAAGTGGTTATCAATTGGAAATACCTTCTGGGATGAGACTGGGAACATGTGTCCAAATTTCCATTAATCTCTTGGACCCTTCAGGTAAGGACCCAGGCTGCCCTTGTATGCAGCCACAGTCTGTGTACTCGAGTTCACATGTGTGCCAGTCTTGATGGACTGTGAAAAAAAAGTGCCTAGAAGGACTTTTTTTCTCTGGTGTCTTCCTTATCCTTGATGTCTTTCAGTCTTTTCTTTGGCAGTGCACAGACTACCTTTCAGTACCATGAACACTAGTCTGAGGAGGAGAAGGGTCGATGTAGGCTCCAGCTTGACTTATCCATGTTCATTGAGTTGTGCAGGTATTGTGATCAGCACTAGGCCTTCAATTTGTGGAGAACCACCAATAGTCTTGACAATAGCCTGAGTTCTTTGTTGATTCCCATTGCACTCCTTTTCCCAATAATTTGATTAGATGTAAACTATTACCAATACTTGAAGCATCATTTGATGATGAGAGATCCTCAGTTGCAGCTCTATCTCCTGTATCATTTGGCAATTGAATCCAGATCACCTCCATGTATGTATGTATTTTAGGAAGATTTTACTATACTGTTTCTACATGACCTCCTAAATGGCCCTTAGTTTTAGCTGTCCCTAGCCATAGCTTGTCCTTTGCTCTCCTCTTTCCTCTCCCTGTTTATCCTCTCATTTCAACCCCCTCACTACTGTCTGGTCATAAGTATCTATTCTCTTTCTTGTTCCTAAGGAGATCCATTCCCCTTGCCTTATTTTCTATGTAACCTCTGTGGTTTTGCCTATTATAAACTGCTTAATGAAGTGTTTCATTTGCTCATTTCTTGTCTGTGCTTATTGACCCTACACTCAAATTTCTGAGACCACCCTCATTCCCTCCTGTAACTACTATGAGTAGGATGTCTACTAAAATATGAATTTTAAATTAAACCCAGACCAGAATTGATCTCTATGCAAGTCATAATACATGGCTGGTTATCAGGAAATTCCCTGGGCCTCTAAAGCCTGTGCTTCTGGATTCTTCCATGTATTTGCTGATTATAATATAACCACTGAGTCCTCAGTTTTATGCACTGAATGTTTCAAAGATCCTTGGACTAATTTTGATACAGAGAGTGTAACTGCAGCATGCTCAAACATGCTGACATTTTCTACAAATACTTTTAATTGACCACACTAAACTTTTAAAAATACTGAAAGCCCTGGCACAGCAGTTACACAAACACATGGCAGCTTGAGTCTCATTTCCTGATAGAAAGATTGCCTTCTCAAGCAGCCTGGTCTTTCATTGCCTTCCTTTGCTGAAGACCATTTAGCATTTCATGCTGGGACCTACATTCTTTGGTTGGCATTTGAATCCTCTACTTATGTTCTGATGAAAAGCCTGATCATTAATTTTTACAGAAAAGGTTTAGTTGAAAACTAAACCAAGACTGTCCACAGCTCCTTACACATAATCAAAGAAGTCCAATTAAACATAGTGTTAATAATTGAGCCAGTGCATAAGCTGGCTGAATATTAAACCTGTGGAAAACTACCAGCAAACACAGCATGAAAGATAAATGTTTTCCATTTCTATAAATCTTGCATTTTTTGAACTGCTTAAATTTTCCATTGAGCATTAATTATTCTAATATTTTTTAAAAATCTAACTGAAATAGAAAATTGCATATTTAATACATTATTATCATGTATTAGAAACATATGTAGATGTTGATAACTAAGCTTTTTTCCTGAATCTTTAGCTTCAATCCCCCAATTTTCTGAATTACTTTCCTACTTACCACTTATTTCTGTCTAATAAGATTCTAAGTCTCAGGCCCAACATTTTTACTTCCACCTTAATTTTGTGTTTGAATCTGATCTCATCTAACTTTCCTAGAAGACCCACAAACAAATGGTTCTTAAGTAATAGAATTACTTGTTTATGGTACTGGATTGTTGTGCTGAAATATTCCCTAGTATTTTACTTTTGTCAGAATCAAAGTTGCAACACGGTTTCATTCTCCATTTACAGCAATGCAGTACTATGTTTTATTCTTCATCATTTTTCTTTATAAGTTAGTTTCTTCACAATTTTTGTGTTATGATGTCCCCCTATAATCCATGTTTACCAATGAACTTGTTTAGTGATCCTGTCTAGCCTTGAACTCATAATTATCTTGTGCTTCAGCATCCTGAGTTTTAGGATTTCCTCGTTTATTCTTGCTGCTTAACTCTATAACAGCTACCTATGAATCAGGTGAATGTCAAAGATTTCATATTTATAATCATTCTTGTCATGCTGAAGAAGGATTAAAACTATGTTAGTGGATGAACTATTACCAAATATTGTTTGTAGAAAGACAAATATCTTATTTATTCTACATGGCAGCATCATTTTCCTTTCTGCCTTTTGTTAGTGATTTTGTGGACTGATTTTCAATGTCATTTTAGAGGTCAAACATGGAGAGAACTTTGAATGAATTTATTCTCATTGTTTATTTGCATTTGATAACTTTTCAGTTAGAGATAATTCTGTCACTATACATTTTTAATAACAATGAGCTTTTGAAGAAATTTATATAAAAATCTATCGTTCCCTTGAGTACAATTGTTTGAGTGATTTTTCTATTTCCTGTGACAATATTTAGAAAACTAATCAATAGACTCCTTGCTATAGAAGCACATAGTGAGCAGCCTGTCTTGACACCTATGTGTGTGGATCCATAAGGGAGTTTCTTAGCCAGTGACTTTATTCCAGTTACTCTTCCAAACTAGATGGAAAGGGAAAGCCAGTTAGTGTTGTCCATGCTCAGATTTGAATGCCATATTAGTGATAAATATGAATCTCAATGATTTTCACATGTTTTTTACATACTGTATTATGAGAACAAGCAATATATGGTTTCAAGTTTCATCTTACTTTTTCAATTCACTTTCTTATCATCTCAGAACTATACAGACAAGCATAAGCAGTCTCTCTTATCTGATCTTAGGGATAGTTTATCCTAAAATCTTCAGATATAGAAGTGAATGATTTAATTTTCAAGGAAAGCATGTGGAAAATTATGCCAAAAGATACAATTTCAATTACATTGTAAAAGAAATTGTAGTAGTTATGTCTTATTCCTTTCCAAAATAACATTACTTTTGTATTTCGTATTAGTTCTTTTTTAATTGAGTTCTCTTGATTCAAAGACATTTCAATTGTGTTATTGTCAGAATGGGACATAATACAGAAATTCATTTTCATTAAGCTCAACTTAGAAAGTGGCTTATGGAGCCTAGCAACAAGGAATAAAGAAAGCATTAGCCAAAAGCTCTTCTCTCACTGAACTCGATTTTTATTTTATTTCATTCTTGAGAAACCAACAATCTGCTTAATTCTTTGGACTTAGAAATATTTGTTACTTAAGAGAGTAATCCAATGCTTAAAATAAGCATGTGAAAGAAAGAATTTAAAATAATATATGTCACAAATTCATATTTAAACAAAATATTTTCAATGTTCATTCAAAATTCCCAAAATATACCTAAAAGAAATGTCTTTTCTGTATATACTGTGCCCATCTGTGTTTACCAATGTCATCATACTCTAACCAATTATCCAATCATTCATCTACCTGGAATAGTCATCTAAAATACTTGACAAAATTAATAATGACTTTGGTGCTACTACTTGTATGATTTCTACCTTATCTTTGAATTATTCTTGCTGTTATGAGAGCATGTGACATTCTGTCTCAAAGATGAATTCAAAAGTTCCCCATTGCCTACAGAGTTAAACTCCAAACTGGACTCAACCACAGGCAAGCCCAAATCTGCCTGACATGAACCTTAGCTACTCAGCTGCAAAGTATTAGAAGTAACATGGCTACAATTAATCTTTTACAGAGTGACTCTCTGTGTGAAAAATTAACAGCTCAGTTAAGGTAAGGTTAGTCACTGTTTTGTTTAAAATGTCTTAGGGAGAAGGGACTAAGGAGATGGCTTGGCAGACATCAGCATTTGCTGCTTTTGCAGAGGACTTAGGTCTGATTCTTAGCACCTGTATGGTAACTTACCCTCATCCATCAATACAGTACCAGGGAATCAGGCATTCTCTTCTAATCTCTGTAGGCACTGCACTCAGAGAGTGCACATATATGCACTTGAAGGTAAAACTCATACACATCAAATTTGAAAAGCTATTTTAATGTTCTAGGGAGAAAATAATAGTAATATATAGGAGTGGGATGGTGCAGGATTAACATATTGAAATCATAATATAGATGAAGTCACTAAACCCGTGGGGGCACTGATAATCCCTCACTGACTGATGGAGGCAGATGTCCATGAAGAAAGATAAGAACATTTAAAAAGTCTTGTGCAATATAATAATAACTGTGCTTTTGGTAAGTTAACTAATGATGTTTTATAGATGACAAGTGCTTGGCTTTGGATATTTTTAACCCAAAGCATTAATTTAAAATTATTTATGGTTCATAAATGTAATTTATATAGAAATACTTCCTCCCTTCTCCAAAATGTGGTTTATGTGACTATTAAAAATAGAACCATTCTACAATATTTGTGCATATTCCAAAAATTCCCTTGTATAAACCACCTACTATACTAGTTTATCACAGTGTGTCTGAAGAACAATGGCAGGACGTAAGCATCCTTATTGGATGTGTCAAATTTCCCTTTCTCTGTCAGCTTCCTTGATTCCATCTGTACTCTACTGTATTAAGTTTGACATAAGATAATATCTCTGGGTAAAAATCGATTAGTTGATTACCTATGTAAGCTACTGCATTTCTATACAAGTGTCTTAACTTGCTTTATATTTCTATACGAAACAGCATGACAAAAATCAACATCTGAGAAAAGAGCTTATCTCATCATTCTTTATAGTACATTTTCAGTGGAAGCCAATGAAGGAACTCAAGCAGGATAGGAAACTGGAGGTAGGAACTGAAGCAGAGGCCATGGAAAATTCTTCTTACCAACTGCTCTTCATGCTCAAGTTCAGGCTCATCCTCCTTTCCTATACTTCATAGGACAACATGAGCCATAGTGACAAAGGCTACTCTGGTCTAGGCCCTCACAGATCAAGAAAAAAGAAAAGTGTCCCATAGAGTTGCCTACAGGTCAATCTTGTGGAAGCACTTTTTAAACTGAGATTTTTTTTCCATCTACCACGATGGCTCCATTTTGTGTCAAGTTTGAAAAAAAACTGAACAACACACATATGCTTAGCAACAAGTGGGTTTAGGTTCTCTCATCTATATATGGCCCCAGCACAGCTTTCTGTAATACATGAGACAAAACTCAGACTGGACGTTCACATTTCACTTATGTTGCTACTCATAATTTATAAATTACTGAGCTTAACATGATATTTCAAAGAGATAACTGAGAGGTACTAAATTTATGTATATAACAGTTTTCAATATATTACTTAAAGTAGGAATTATTAGTTGCATTACAAAATGAATTAAATGATGTTCAGTTAACTCATTTACTTATTGAAGCTAAATTTAAAAGGACTAGAAATATAAGTAAGTCATATTTTATTTCAAGGTCTAGTTGCAAAAGGCAATCTTAAGTGGATAATTCATTCTAATGGCAAAATATATAAAGGTGAAGTCATTTTATTCTTAGAGTTATGGTTCATGACTATTACAGATTTATCAGTAGAGACATGCATCAATCACATATTTATGAACCAACCAGCTAAAACTTGGCAAAAGTCTCACACATGTCCCAGTTCCAGGGTTTATTGCTATTAATTCAATATCCAGAATGGATATTGTAATGGGGATTTAATAAGTGCTGGAGACTGGAGGGACACCAATATCAAAACATCAACTACCTTTAACTTGAGTAGGATACAACTGAGCATTTTATCTTTGTTTATTTTTTGTCCTAGAAAAAGAAAAAAGGATTCATTTGCAATAAAAGACTATTTCTATCTAAATGTTAAAATATATTAACTAAAATAGTTAGAACTGACTTTAGAAAAAAGTGCTCAATTCTGCAATATTTTAGTTAGTGGTTACATAAAACTTTCATATTGCCCATCCAATATATGAAAATACTTAAAATCAAGAGCTTGGGAGGTGTTTAAACAATAAAATTTCTTCTGTGTACATTTACATCTCTGATCCTTACTTAAAAACAGGCCTTGGGGCACATGTCTACAATCCTGCAGCTGGCAATGGGGCAGAAAATGGCAGATCCCCTGAACTCCATGCTCACTGAGAGGTTCTGACTCTAAACATAAGACAGAAAAGGACAGTGGCAGACACTGAATTTGACCTCTAGCATCCACAGGTAAAGGCACAAGCAAGGGCATGAAAAGATGCAATATATTAAATATATATATTTTTTCCTAAGAAATGATAAACAAAATATGTTACTCAATAATGAATAATTTCTTAAATTCTCATTCTGTATATGTTTACTCTTTTGTAAAGTTTCAGAGAAAATTTGTGAAAAGCAAGGAAGCTATAACAAATTATTTTTAGCAAAATATATGTCCTACCTAAAACAAATTTAAGTCTAGGGTATAATGCATGAATCAATCCCACAACAGTTTGGGTCCAAAAGGGTATTTATTTAGGGGAAACTTACAGAACACCRAACAGCCAGGAAAGGAGTCTAGTCGTTGCAGCAAGAGCTGGAACCAAGAGCCAGAACCAAGAGAGTGGGCCGAGGCTTGCTACTCTTTTTTAAAGAGAAATAGACCATGCCCCAGTGGGCTGGTATTTCAGTGGC
>LOJH01006778.1:0-31957 GCA_001685095.1 Ellobius talpinus | reverse complement strand
GGGAACTGGGATTGGTATGTAAAATGAAAAAAGATTGTTTTCTTTTTTAAAAAAGTAAACTAAAACAAAAGAGAAAATGCACAGTGGACTCAGTTTTGATTAGTTGATACCGATGATGAATTTTTTTGGTATTTTCCTAGATTAAGAACTTTATGGTAGCTTGAAAAGTAGAATGCTTACCTAGTAGTTTTGTTTACTTAAAGATCACACTTCTTTTTGGCAGCAATGATTTGCATATTTTCAGGAAGTGTGTGCGTATGTGTGTATGTGTGTATGTCTGTATGTGTATATATACGTGTTTATGTGTTTATGTGTGTATATGTGTATGTGTATGTGTGTCTATGTGTGTATTGTGTACATGTGTATGTGTATGTGTGTCTATGTGTGTATGTGTGTACATGTGTATGTGTGTATGTGTGTACATGTGTATGTGTATATATGTGTGTATGTATATGTGTAAATGTGTGTGTATGTGTTGGTATCTGTGTGTGTTTAACTTTACCTGTATCTAAGCACTTTAAAGCCCCAGCTGGTGGATATCATGGCATCTAGGTGTTCTAGCAGCACTTGGTATGTGGAAGCAGTCAGATCCTTTTGTACACAGTAAATTGGAAGCCAGCTGGGCTGCAAGAGCTCATATGTCAATCAGTCAATAAGTGAAAACAATAAACAAATCCCGTGGAGTAGTGAAATTGTGAATGGGAACACACGAAGCCCTCTCCATCCCTAACCCAAACAAACCCTCCCCTGTGTGAGTTGCTGGAAGCAACTGCAGGCCGCAAACACCTGGGCCCACATGACATCACGTTTGAGCACTGCTTCGTCATCGCTGCAGATCCAGTTCCACATTCACTGTTGCTGAAAACATTCTGGTGCCTCCGAAGCAAGCAGTGTGTGGGTTTTCTACTCTAAATCAAATAGCTTATTCAGGCACTTGGGGCTCCGCTCTTTAGAATTCAGTGTGATAGTGTATCCCATTGCCAGCAGCTCAATTTCTTTCTTTTACCATCTGTTCTTTCTCTCTTTTCTCCCTGCCAAAAATCGATAGAACTCAATGAGCAAAACTGAGCTGCTCCATAACCCAGCCATATTGAGAAGATTGTGTTCACAATACATTGACCTAGTTCTCACACTGGTCCAGTTTAATTAGGTAAGCTCTCTGATTTATAAAGATGCACATTTACCAAACTGTAAACATTAAAAGAGTGTTATAAAAGAAGCCAAAATGTTATTGTTCCAACAGTCAGGATTTTAAGATGGCAACACTTGGCAGACGTAAAACCGCACACTGTCCGCTTCCAGCTTGGAAATCGCTGTATGTGGCAATAGCTTTTCATGAAGATCAGTACACATTTGAGAAGATCCAGTAAGGAAAGATGAAAAAGCATGGAAACTCTGAAAGTGGCCTCAGATATTTTAATATATAGATAAGTAGTTATATGAAAACAAGCTAAGGGAATTATGGAAAACACTGTAGAACATTCCATTTGAGACCACACTATAATATTTATACTTATATCAAAAGTATCTTATGTGGTTGTTACCAGCACCAATTCAGAAAATAGGAGGAAAAAATGTACCAGGGACTCTTCTAAATGATCCCAAAGGTCACAGTCTTTTCATATGCGGACTTATTGCCACGAGGTAGAGCCACTGTGAGCTCAGAGTTTCTTCTCAGAAAGCTCTGGCATGTAGAATTAGAACCTTGAGAAACTTTAGAGCTGCATTGCGAGGAAATCTCATCCCATACCTCCAGATCTCCCAAATATTCCTTTGCTTTTTAAGAGAAATGTTGAGGGCTCTGTAAGGAGAGAGGTAAAGAGTACAGCAATGCATGAGTAGAAATGTCTGATCATTACAAAAGAATGAAATAGTCATATCAAGGCTGTGGCAACAGGGCTATTTTCTTCTGATGTCCTCTCTGCAGCCTGGCCTGGGATCGCATTGTGCGTACTGACACTTATATTTGTCATGTTCTGCCTTTCCATGTTCTTGTCAAAATGTCACTCCTTTAGGGCTCTTCAGGACAGAGGTAGATGTGAAGGCAGCTGTGAGTCTTCCTTAAGGATGAACCTAGGTATTGAGACGCTCAATGTGTGCTGGTAGGAAGTCTTGCCAGATGTTGCCATGCGCAACAAAGAGCGGCATATTTTTAAGTGGATCTCATCTTTATGAAGGTCAGGAACAAATTTAAAGCTATCACACTTCCTAATTGCGTGCTTCAAACTTACTTCCAAGCTCGCTTTGTTTTCTGATTAATAGCGTGTAGCCTATCTAAGAAGTTACCAACAGAGATTTCTGTCTCTCTGCCTGTCTCACGTGTGTGTGGGGGTGTGTGCACCCCCACACACAGAGAAGTTTTGTTTTACTCTGTTTTTGTGCCTGGGGCTGAGTATGCTGATATGAATAAGAATAATCCCCATTGGCTCATGTGGCGTACTTGGCCCCAGTTGGCAGAACTGACAGTTTAGGAAGTGAGCCTTCTTAGAGGTGTGTCAATGGGCTTCAAACGTCCCCACCATTTCCAGTTAGCCCCCTCTGACCCCTAGTTGTGGATCAACATACATACTCTCAGCTGCTGTTCCAATATCGTGCTGGCCTGGGCTTTCAGGATCTGAGCTGTGATAGTCAAGGACCCTGAAACTAAGTTCCAAATTCAGTGTTTTCTTTTTGAAAGGGGCTTTGGTAATGGTGTTGTATTTAGCAATAGACACACTAGTAACCAAGATAGAGAGTTTTTGCTTTGTGTCCACGACTAGAATGGTGGTAGCACATAGCGCCAGCTGTCCTTGAATTTATGGTACTCTCTCCTGCTTTATCACCTGAGTGCTGGAATTGTGGATGCTAATGCCTAGACCTGGTTGGTATTGCTACTGAGAAATCAGAATTTGATGTTCACTTTTAGCGTCTTTGTCTTATTAGCAAAACGCTTTTAAGGCGGGTTCAGAATTAACCCAAGAAACTCAAGAATTTAACTGCAAAGAATTTGCGAAGAAAATCAACAGGGTGATCAAGCTGTGTTATCTTGGAGGTCCCAGGGGAGGAGGTGGAGGGCTAAGAGGAAGAGATAAGCCTTGTCCGTGGAATTAGGTAAAGCGGCTGCAGGCATTGGAAAAAAAAGACAGTGGAGCCTACATGGCAGTCAGGGATAGGGGTGGAAGGTTTCAAAGAATGAGGAGAATGAGAGTCAAAGTTTTAAGGAAAGCATCCTTGAGCACTTGCACTGAAATCCTAAATTGGTAGAAGGAAAAAAATTATACTTTTAGAGTTAGAGCTCACAGAAGTAAACAAGCTTCAGTGGACTGGTGGAAACTGCACACAACTGTACTGGGGAAGCATGAACACATTATGTCAGGGGTAATTATTCTTCCCAACGACTTTGTGTGTCTTCACCTGAATCAGTTTTCCCGCAGGGTGTTCTCCGGTCCACATGACTGGAGGATTTTACTGGATGAACTTTAAGGGGGAAAATAATAGTATGTAATGGTCTAATTCTGGGAGCAGATCGAAATGTCAGGGCTCTTCCCAGGGCTAAAAGTAGAACTCAGTCTTTACCCTTTTGATCTGAAAGAAGTAGCTTTACCTTCATGTGCCTCAGCAGGGCCCCGAGACCCACCTCTGTTTCCAACATTTCAAATAAGAAGGAGAGGAAGTCATACTACTTCCCTTTCTGTATTATCAGGGTGCTCGAGGTGTGTGAGTATGGGTGTGTAGTTGTGGGGAGCAGGCACAGATGAGAACTTTCCACTCTTAGTGTCTTACTGTAAAGCCGGCTGAGATTTCCATGTCCTCTTCCCATCCCTTTCTTCCTTTGACAAGGTGGACACAACTGTCATTAGGAAATTGGAGGGATGATTGATCTTTCTGTTTACTGCCAGGTGGAACCATCACATACAAAAGTTGGAGTATCCCAACTGAGTATTAAGGACCCTCAAAAATGTATTGGTATCTTTGCTTTTATAATATCTAGATTGGAGTGAAATTAGACCCTTTTGGGCAGAGCAAGTGATCCCATCTTGCTGGGAACAAGTTTTCTGACTGCATTTGAAGTATCACTCAAAAGAACAAACAAACAAAGAACAACAGCAAAAATACCCCCAAACAAAAAACAAAAGATATTCACAGAATTGGAAGAATCGATATTATGAAAATAGCCATTTTACCAAAAACAATTTATAAATTCACTGTAATTCCAATCAAAATCTCTATGCCATTCTTCATTTTTTTTAAAAAAAGTCTTACAAAACCTATAGAAGCCAAAAAAATGCACAAAACCAGATTGATCTTAAGAAATGCTGCTGAGGATGATCGTAAGAAAGCTCAAATTATACTTAGGGCCATAGAAATAAAGATAGCAAAGTATTGAATTTTTCAATTAATATTTTTGACGATTTCATATTTGTATTTAGTGTGCCTCAGCCATTTTACTCCCTATTACAATTCCTCTACCCTGACATTTCCACACTAACCCTCTTCTAAACTTCCCAATCTTACTGCCCTGTAATTTGTTTTTCTTTCTTTTATCTTCTGAGTTTTATTAGGGTTCTTCGTGTGAGCTTGGCTGAGAGGCAGGTTATACTGGAGCATGGGAAAAATCCGCTGCTCCCGAAACTGCCAAGGGCTCTTCCAGAGGCTGTGGGACTTCGTGAGTTTCCCAGCTGTGATGACTGCTGATGAGCGCAGTCGCAATGCAGAAAAGTGCAGCTGCCGTGACGTCAGGACCACAGTGTCTAGGACACAGCTGTCCCTATCAATCCCTTCCATCTTCTGTCTCACTATGAGCCGGCATTTTACAGCCTTCTCCCTGTCTTTTGGTTCCGCCATTCTTTCTTCTTCCTCTTCCGCAGTGTCCCCTGAACCTTACGGCAGATGACACAGATGTCTCCTTTAGATTGGAGCATGCTGCAATCACTTATTCTAAGCAGTCTGACCAGTTATGAACCGATGCAGTCGCCTCTGCTCACTGTAAAATGAGGCATTGCCGACGGAGACTGAGAGCAACAACACTCATCTATGGACATTGTAGGTATATAAAGAAAGAAAGCAGTTTGTTGGGCAAAACATACCCATCCAGTGAAACAGCAAAAGCTGGTTCTCCACCTAGGGCCTATGACTACCCAGTCAAAGCCGTCGAGCAGATTCATGGTACCTGGAGAGAATCTCCTCTGTGCAGCATCCTAACGGAAAACTGGTGGACTCTTCTTCAGTCATGGCACTGTTATAGGAGAGCGCTCATCTTGCCTGCTAGCTCAATATTATTGCTTGAGGGATTCATAGCAAGGTTAATCTACAAATGCCCATTTCCGCCCCACCAGCAGAATACACAGCACCCTCAGCACTAAGAAAGGGAGCTAGGAGGGAGGAGGCTTCCATTCCAGGTCCAATTTGCTTTCTCCATGCCTGAAAACCAAAGTGTGACTTATCGTCAATGTCTTACGTCTGGGCAACTAAGAGACGTGAAAATAGGTTATATTGTTTAGTGGTCTTAGAGGCCTCTCTGACTAACAGCTCATCGGTGGGATCTCACTTTGGGCGCTGGGATTCTCATTTAATAATGTATAACTCCTGGCATAGGGATGATCCACTTATTCAGTGTTCCTCTATCTCACACATTTTTCTTTTAGTTACATGTTTTAAATTAGCTTAGAAAATAGTAGGTTTGCATACGGCTTTTCGTACATCCTTCATTTAGTTTAACCCTCCCGTGACCACCTTCTTCCTCTCTCAACCTGTCCCCACCCTCACATTCTCCTCTAATATGTCCTTTCCCTATGTTCACATAGCATGAATCCTATTGTTTTTCTGTTCCTTATCTTGCTTCTCTACTTCCATGGCTTCTATAAACACTCACTCCCAATTAAACACACATAGCTAAAAATTCAGAGATAGTGTGTGTAGATGAGAGAACAATGTATTTTTACCTTTTTCAGTCTTACCTATCTCACTAATATAATATTTTCCAGCTTTATGAGTTTTCCAGAAATTTCTGCATTTCCTTTTTCTTTACTCTTGAGTGAAGTTCCATTATGTAGATATACTGCCTTTTCAGTATCTATGAAATTATAGACAGTGAGGCTTACCCAATTTCCTAACTAGTGTAAATACACCCAATTTCCTGTAAATAGAACAGAAATTAACATGGTTGTGAGGTGTCTTCATGATAAGACAGAGAGTGGTTGAGGCATAAACCCTGGAATGCTGTACCTGGTTGATACTGTAGATCTATTTGCAGTTTCGTTTCTGTTTGTTCGCTTTTGAGAATCCCCCTTTTCCGTGGCACCTGCCACAAACTGATATTCTCAGCTTCAGTGATACTTTCTCTTTCCCCAAAGCCTCACCACTGTTAACTATCAGTTGTTTTCTAGACAACAGCCAATACTGTTTAGTGAAATAGTCTGTGCTTAAACAGTTTGCAGTTTTCTTTTCCTGGTGGCTAAGATTGTTGAACACTTTTAAAACTATTTATGTGCTATATTTTTCTTTTGAGAATGTCCCTTCTATTGCTTAGCCTATTTAATTTTTGTATCTATTTTTTGAGTTTGCAAATTCTACATATTACTTATTTTCAGATATGTAGTTAGCAAGGAATATCCTACTATTAAATCTATTTCATATATGATGCCATTTAATCTAAATCTTGTCTATTTATTTTTGTTGAAATGACTTATCAAATGGGGAGAGTGAGTTCCTGCAACTTCCCTCTGTTTTTGAGCTAGGGTTAACCTATGTCTTTCTGTCTAGTTGTGTCTGTCTTATGAAACAGTACTCCTGTGTTTCGTATCTATATAGTCAGAATGCTAATGGCTTCTTTGAATTGATCCATTAATCAGAACCATGTGACACTCTGTACCTCCTTAGTTTGAAAGCTGTTAGGTGGCTGGCTGTCTCTGACCTCATGAGGGGTCCACATAGGCAGGCCAGTTGAACAGGGTCAGTTTCAAGATCCAGTGTGCAGTCTCTGACTCATAGATCATTAAAAAGTACAAAAATTATATATAACATTCACAAAGAATAAATTATATTACTCTGAAAATTTTTCATGATTGTCCAGAGACACTATCATACAAAGTTTAAAGAAACTTAATTGAAAAAAGTTACATATAAAACATAAGTAGGAAATAAACATTAGTATATAACAAAGATTTTAATAATTCAAATTAAAATAGTAACCCAAATGAAAAATGTGTATACATAAACATATGCACATATATACATATCTCCTGGGCTGGAACATATTAATACTATGTCTCCTAAATCATTCATCGAATACTGAAATAAAATGCTTGTATATTATGAAGAAATCTAAATTAATTAAAATTAAGTTAATAATGTCCATAATCTTATACTAACTTTCTGGTTAAGAACAATGCAGTTTTCTTTCATGAAGTATTTATTTCTTGTATTTAAGTTTACAGAAATAAACTTAAACTTAAAAAAAACTTTGATTCTGTGGGATTTCTGTTAGATTTTAAATAATATTGTTGTATTTATATATTAAATGAACTATAGGAATTCAACTGTTTAATATAAAAAAACCTTTCTATACCTATGTTTGTCTTTTAACAAAATACAAATCTCAATGTATTGAGGCTCAAACTGTAGGATAGGGCTTTCTAGTCCATATTTGGGCAGAAAACACAAGAAAAGTCAATAACTACATCAAGAACTTAGTAGAAAGATACAGATTGCACACATCAGCTCAATTTGATTCTTGTAAAGAACCTTATAAATGGAGGTTACACAAACCCAGGTAAATTGTCATTGTGTATTGATATCTCTTTATTTTTCATTTTCCTGTTATGGAAGAGGGTTTTCTAATGAAGTAAACACTTGAACATGAATTATCTTCACCTTAAGCTGATGGCACTTTTCCATATTGTAGGCAATGTCTACCATATTGCAGTATAATTTATGGGATCAGAAGAGACCAAAGCAAAGAGCTTAGTCACGGTACTGATTTCGTGTATTACCAATACAGCCTGTCATTGTTGGTTGTCTTAAGACGCATATCTACATTTGATATATTCATTATCAGAATCAAGACATTTAAGTAATCACTAAAATGAATTTCAGAACTAAACTATTTCAATGAAGCCTCAATATTATGATCTTTATTTACTTTTTCATTTGTATTTGAATATGGCAAATGGAGTAACTTTCATTGTATCCTTTTTGAATGTCATTAGATTTGATTTAGAAAATCAGGGTGTGAAGAATTTTCTGTTTATCTACATGCCCCAGAAAAATCCACATTAGATAATTGCTGTCTGTTTTATTAATACCACTTATAAATTCTTCAGTTCTTAATTCCACCTTTTGCTTTCTGTTTGCCACAACTTTTACCCTCATGGGTTATTCTTTCGACTGTCTTTCTAAGTGTCTGCTCATTTTCCAATCTCAACTCTGTGCTAAAAGTATTCAAAGACTCTCAAAGTCAATTTACTCTTTACAGTTTGGATTCGGTATAAAGTGTTGCTATAGAAAAGTATTTGTGTTCCTGCCACATCAAAGGCAAACAGAACACAGACCTGGCTCAGCCACTGATCTCATTTGTTTTACTTTCTCTGGTGACATGAAGCGTGACAATAAACTACCACTCCTATTGTTCAGAGGGAAGCTATAGGTGTCCCTCGCATGCAAAATATTAACGACTCAGTCGATTAGTTACTACATGAACACATCAATCACAAGTCTCCTAGGCAGCTCGGGAGCCATATGTGGATGTTTGAGAGCTCACTTGAGATAGAGGTGTTCCTCTCTCTTATTCCATATCAATGCCCTCTCTTCACTTTTTGGATAAATAAATACTGCATATTATAAAAGGCACTACAATTTTTTCCTATCTACCTGCTTATTATTAATGACTCAGTCTGTCACAGATAGCTATGACAATGAAATTCAGTGAATCAGAATTTTTTCCACAGAAATATTTACTGAATAGCTACCATGCCACAAGCAACGTCCCAGGCACTGAAAATACAGTGCCGAAAAGGATGACCTTTCTTATTCTTCCATTTTAACCTTCACGTTCCACAGCGTCATTTATCTTCATGCCTACTATAAATGCAGGCTCAACCAAAAGTCTGCAGTGTCTTACCGAAAGGTGTCATAAGATAGCCTCCAATGCCAAGGGTAACCTCAAGTAATCATTTCCCACACTAGAACAGCAAAATGTCCTTCCATTGTAAATACAGAACAAATCTTTGCTGTTGTTATTGTTTTGCTTACTTACTCATATTAGGTCCCATACTGACATGGTTACGTATCTACATAATCTAATTGGTTGATTTAACTATCATATATTACTATTTTGGTTTCTCTCTGAACATAGTGTATCATAGCATCTTTTGAAGAGAAACAAGAAAGGTACTTAGAGATGCTATGCTGTGTGCATTCACTAGCACAATATAAAAGGGAAGCGCTAGCCCACATTACACATTAATATATTTCTTGGCGATCTATCTATAGGGACACATGTTGGAAATGTAGGAAAAGGAAGAATCTGGATTACCAGGAACTATACAGTGAGGACTGTACTAAGAATTGAGAACCAAATTCAGGTTCTTGTTTTAAAGGCCATAAGGGATAACAGAGAAGAGCATTCTAAGTCAAGATGATGGAGTACTTGCAACACAAATTATTTCCATCATACAAATTGCACACCATATAATTTTTGTCTTTGTGATTCAGGAAGGTAACAGTAGCCACCTCATTGAGTTATCACAAGTGAGGAAAGGTTAGTTAGGAAGACCCTGAGCTGTGCAAACAGAGCAACTAGGCAAGAGAACTGTAAGAAGACTATATGTAAGATTATTCTTTCTTGACTGTAGATGGATAGCTAAAGTAGGAGATAAGTGTTTATTGACTATGATTATTTAAAAACAATTGTAATTTTTATAATTATATACAAAATGTAGGAGTCAGCTGAAATGTTTTCCATCTGAATTGTAACTCTTAACACGTAAATGCATTCATTACTTAATGAGCATTTAATCAGAATTAGGAAAAAATGATTCTAATAAATCAGATATTGATTAAATAGGAGTCTCAATTTGTAATATTTCTTCCAAATTCTTTTTCAGGCTTACTCCCTGAGCCATCTCACTGTCTGAATCTCTAGACATCTCAATGTCTGAATCTCATTTTCATTTGTTACAGTTGCATAAAAGGTATTTCTTGAATAGTATTGTGTTCTCCATTGTTTATCAGGTTTAATGAAGTGATTTGCTCAAGGTATTTCACTCATCTTTGGTGTCAGAATGCTCACATTATTGAAGCTGATTTGGAGTCAGGAGATTTTGTACTCCTTTTTTTCTCTTGTCCCAGAAAATCGTTAGTTTATGAATAATCTCTCATCTAACATAAAGACAACTGACTTTCTTAATTTTATTTCTTGCTATGTATTTTTTCGCAGCATGTACTTACTATGGTCATTGTTTATGTGTTTTAAAGAGGGTACACACACCAAGTTGTTTAACCCTTACACACCAAACACATGTCCTATGGGCAGCTTGTGGGGCACATCTGATCTTGTCTATCAACATAAACAGATCATTCAAAATCACACAATATCAACCCTACGGGAACTGTAGGAAATTTAATAATGCAAAAAGTTGAAACCAGAAGCTTTTGAGGATTTTGAGAGCTATCTCACCACCAGCATCCTTTTCTGCTAATCTACAAATGAAGTTTTAGCGGCCCTTATCTTGCTAAGAGTCCACAATTGAGATTCTAACAAGCTCATCAACAATTGCGTCAGTCACCTGCATTTCCTTGACTGTGATTTAAGACCCCAATATTGGGGTAGCAGCTCTTTTTCATTGTTTTATTTAGTTCTACTGGTACAGGACATAGCATGAGTAGTCTTATAAATGTTCAATAACAAATTTAATCCAGGAGCGTGAACTACCTGCCACATGTTGTGCTGTTTGCCTGTTTATCTTCACATCCTCTGTGTGTGAGGACTGTGAATGGACAGAGACATGCATGAAATCATCAGATATTGACACCTTCCCCAACACTTACAAAGGAGCCCTCTAAATTTTGAGATGCCCCAGTTCTTTGGCTATTGGCTACAATTCAAAATAGTTTCCCTTCCAGTCTCTCTAGTGAGCCACAGAGCTGTTAAGCCTAACGTTTAAGTTTTGGAATGTGTTTTAAGCAAAGCACATCTCCCAGTTCTTCCTTGACTGTTTTTTGCTTTCCAAAAAACACACACTAAAATCAAGGTCAGAACAAAAGGGTCTGGACCAGAATTATGCACAGATGTTAATCCATCCAGTTGTTCTATGTGGCACTACTTTTATTGAGGAAAAAGTGGAAGGGAAACGGAACCGGACTTGACGGTCTTAACACTGTCTCTCTTCTGAGGCTTAGCAAGTCTCTCTTTCTTCTGAGACTTTAAAGCATGTACAGGGTCCCAGCTCTAAATCTTAAAATTCAGCCCTGCCTGGATTCCAGGCTCGGTTCCAGCTGGCCTGCTTCTTCTCCTTCCCCCACGCCCTCCTCATATGCACAGTTGAATCATCTCTCTGTACTGTGCACATGCAAACAATGTTGCTAGCCACACACAGGTAGCAGACACATCTGATTGTTTCTAGAGGGGCTCTTTTCCTGTAGTGAAAAACAAAAACCATTAGATTGCTTTCAGAACAAATTCTGATTATTCAAGAACTCCCAAATACTGTTATAAAAATAATTTATTAAAACATATATGAGAGCATTAAAGAATTAGTACAAAAAGCTGTGCATTCTTACTCCATACATTCCATGCAGATTATAAACATTTGGTTTTCAGTAAATCCAATAAGATTCTATTCTGAGGACTGAGTATTAAGCGGGCTAAACTCATGAGTGGGTAGTAAAGTCAGGATTAAATTTGGCAGTAGTCCAAGTTCCTTTCTGGTATATTGTTGCTTTTTTTAAATGATGAGTTTATATTATGATGGTATAAAAGGAGACATTAATAAATTAAATGATTTCAAATTTTACTTCTATGATATATCAATAAAGAATGCATTCATATTTATTTCCGAAGAGTTGGCTTGTCTATATTTTACATATCCTTTTGTTTTGATCTTTAGCAAAATCTATGTACAATGTATTTCATGTGTGACTGAGCACATCCGCCTTGTGTCATTCCCACGATGTGATCTAGCATTGCTAATAATTCCCAAAACCCAGGAAGGTAGCACACTTCATAAAGACGTCATTTCGCGAGCACTTCCAACCACAGGTCTTACTGGCTTGCAAGCTGCCTTGCTGTTCTAGAAGAATGGAAACCTAACTTTTGGTTTCCACATGCATGAAGTCAGGAACTGTGGTGTCCCATGGTGCTTGTATGATTTTGTATTTATGTAAACTGTGTTCTTGGTTTTAAGACATTTTTGCATATTTTAATTACTACAATGAATTTTAAAATGCTTCAGTTAAAAGGGACTCATTACTTCACTAGTTTCAAACACCAACTTTTGTCCTCACTTTTATGATGAATTCTGTTAGAACAATTAGGAAGAAGAGAGGCAAGAGGGGAAGTTGCAGGGACTTTATGCTCAGAGAGCCTTGACACTGGCTTTCTGAAGTCTCAGTCACATTCTTTATATCTCTGAAAATCAATCTTGTGTTCAGCATAACTGAAGTAATGCCATCTCCTCCATTAAATTATTATAAGGAAATGTAAGAAAAAAGGAATGAAAGAACACATGAAATAATATAGAACTGAAGGAAAACTGCTACTTGTGAAGTGGTATAGGTCATCACTTAAGTTCAGTTGATTAAGTTCCATTATGTAAGTTCAATTGATAAAATTTGTTGACAGTAATAACAAAGGAAGAATCCCTGAAGTCATTAAAGATATATATTCGGTCTAAGTTTATGCTACCGCAGGATCAACTTGTGATAATTGTGATATGATATTTTGTTAGTTGTGAAATCAATTTTCTGTTGTGGAGCTCATCCGTACTGGTTTTAGGTCATTCTCCCCACCTCCTTGACTTTCTACAGCAAAACAACCAAATTATGAAATGCCCTGTATTAAGCCATTAAGATACAACTGTTCTCACCCAGCTACTGTGTGCAGCATTATCGAGAGTTAATGGCAAAATTGGGTCTTTCTAGTCTTGAAATTATCAGAGCATTACTACTTAGACTGCATCAGAGCTAGAAGAGTAGAGCATCTTTTGACAGTTTCTTCCACGACTGAATTATAGTATCGTTAAGTAACGCACTCCCCACTGCAAAGTGTCCTAAAGCTGGGATGCTTCTCTCTGACTGGTGTGGAGAGGGGTGTCTTAATTTTGTTTTCCCACAATTACAATGTCACTCCCCATGGAAATAAGTCTAAGTCAAGCGTTGACTGATGGCGCTGGTGTACTAGTTCTGTGTCTAAAGTGTTTGTTGCTATCTAATAAGACTCGTGCAAAATTTCTTGGCAAGAAATACATTTGTAAATATCAATGATTCAGCTGTGCTGCCTCTTCCTTTTAAATTAGTCTAAAATAAAACTGACACTGAAAAAGGCATTTTAAAAAGAAAATACTCTTCATGAAAAAATGTAACTTACTACGTGTGCAGGCATAAAAAATTCTTCAATACCACAGTAACTATAATTAACACTACATTAGAAATTAGAAATTTATTAAAATTGTTTATTTTAACACAAGAGGAGACAATTTGAGGTGTTCATTATTAACTATGGTGGCAGATTTTTTCTAATGACTTTTATTAGAAATGATTAGATATTAAAAAAATTATCCTCCTTTGAATAAAAGTAAAAAAAAATCTCAGCTAATAATCTTCAAGTCATCATCATGCCTAACCAATGGAGACAAGCAAAATTTAACATTTTAAAAATGTACTTTTTGTAAATGATAATTTTAAGACTTTGTCAGTAAGCCTAATTTAGTGTGACTTAGAGCTGTCGTAAAAACTTGGAGATCTTGTCACTGATAAAACACAAGATATGTAATTTTTGTTTGTTCTCATCTTGTTAAATTATTCACATTCTATAGAAAACATCGCCTTAAAAATCTCTTGAAATAGATAAAGTCCAGGGGACCAAAATATTCAAATAGGAATAAATAAAAGAATAGTTAATAAAGGCTTTATTAAAACAGCCTCATCATTTATTTAGTCAGTTTCTTCAGCAGCATCAGTGTTCTGGGCACTGAACTACCAGGTCCAATAGGAACAAGAAGATCCAACCGTACGGCTTTACTGAAATGAAGCTCATGATTTAGCTGGGAATATGGACAGTGAAGAAAGTTCAAGCAAAAAGAAATGCATGCAATTCTAGCCTAGAATCTATGATTTAAAGCAAATTAACTCAATAAGAAAAATCTAAGACTTTCTTCTGTTTTCCACTATAACTTTAGGGAAGACATTGCTAATGGAGCCCCCCATGACTGAAAGCACTGAGATAGCGAATAACTGTATCCAAGTGTTACATGAGAAGGAAGCAGTAAGATGCTGGCTGCTCTGCAGCCAGAGCAGCCAGCTCTGGAGGACCAGGGGTATGATGGAAATGTTAATTGCAACTTTAATTCAAAACACTTATGAACTAAGTAAAGGAGTTGTCCATTATGGTCCACCTTTTAAGAGAATCTTCCTAATTTTTTTCTAATGGAATATGTCAAGTATTAAAGTAAAGATAAGAGCCCTATTTAGACTTCTGTTACATTAGTGTAGGTAAGAGAAAAGTGTATCTTGAACTATAATGTTAATGTTGGCAACTGAAAGACAACTATATAGCTTTTTAATGTAAATGTAAAAATAACTTTGATTTCCATATTTAGATAATTACAAGAACAATTACCAACCATGCTAAAAGTTAAATTCTCAAAGACCTTTCAGAATATTAACATAGTTTGAATTTGTTACATGCCTTAGATCTTCAGCAGAAGTCTAGCTATATTTTTATACTTGTGCAAAATCCAGTTAATGCAGTTAAAGTAGAGCACCTCTTTGAAATCTTTTTCCTAGCAGATCAACCCTACAGTGTCCCTTTAAGATCTTAACAGTGTGTGGCCATGGACAATATCAACAAATTGCACGAGTTATCAAATTAGTATTCCACTGGGCTTTCACTCAAGGTTATTGAAGTCTCCACAGATGTTATTCATTGTTCCACAATGAAGTACAGTATTTCAAATGATGTAGTCATTTTATAACACGGAAAACCATTCATACCTAGCTAGTAGTTACGCATGTGGTTTTTTTGCATGCTACAAGTGCTAAAGTAGTGTAAAATTTTATAGATGATCTCAGGTGAAGGGAACTTCGGCAAATTTCAATATTCAGCTGAACTTTAATGATCAGCATTGCTTCTACTGTCATAGAGAAGAATATATTTTTGCAGATGTGTATGTTCTCTTGGTAAAGTTGAAATTGCATAGAGCATGCAACCATTTGATCAAAATGCACACAAAACGCTTCAGACCTCTAATGATGTTTGCTAAGGTTCCAGGAATTCAAAGAAAAAAATAATACACCCCATACGTGCATTTTAAATTAAAGCCATCATGAATAATACACATTTCAAATATGGCTGTAATACTGCAGAGGAAAAGGTAGTTCTAAGTAAGAATTTGATAATTAAGTGCTGTTAGGCCAGTCTGTGATAATGTTTCACAGATATTGTTTAACAGTGAAATGAAATATTTTGAAAGGATTATAGTTATAGATCAGAATGGAGGACTATGCTTTCTATTAAAATAAATATATATAGAAAAAGTCTGCCTCTTAGAAACACAGCTGTTGGGAATAAAAGTACCCGTAATCTTCCGACATGCATTTTGTGTCTTCTTGACATGTGTATCTTAAATGTACACAGGCTTTATACATACACATTTTCCCACTGAAGCAAGCCACCCACATACACAGAATAAGGTTACGCATTTTACAAGTAATTCCTTTCCAACAATCTAGTCAATATAAACATATAAACTATGTGATAACACTATTTGTAATGGATCGTTCAATTACGCAACAGTAACCTAAATTAATTTTTACTGGTGAAATTTTTAAAGGTATTTTCAACTCCATAATACAGTGGGTCCAAGATACCATCATGGCTTGAATTTTAACATTTTCTTAAGTGTCATACTTTCAGAGATTCATGAATACCTGTCAGGGAAATGTTGAAAGGCTTGCTGGGACATACAGCTTGCTAGATGAGCCTTCAATCATGAATGATAGGTTCAGTGACCAAGTAGTTTTCCTAAGTGCTACATAGGCAGCAGAAAAGAGAAACCTTGTCTTTTCTTTTCCCTTTGCTTTTTATCAGATACATCAACTGAACATCAGTAGTCTTTGACTCGAAGAAGGCAGCAAACAAACGGAGACTTACAAAGTTAACACTTCCAACTTGAAGGAGTTGTTTAAATATTTTTCAAAGAACTGAAATCTTTAGGGAGAAAGGGAGCCTAAAGTGTTCAGACATTACATCATCCTTTCTTTTCTAAAGCTTGCCTGAGAAATATTTAGGGGCAGGTATTTTACATGTGGTCTGACAGACAGAGAGAGATGAGGATTCTTGCCAGTAGCAGCACCATAAATCAAGTATAGAGTTAAATATAGTGCTTGGGCACAAACAGAGCATTGGGCTCTTTCCTATCCTTCCCGTCAGGTTGGTTAGATTGGAAAGTAAAAACCATATTGTGCTGATTTAAACATAAGAAAAAGAGTGGGTTAACAGAAGAACAAAATTAAAAGCAATCTCATTGACAAATAGAGTACATGCACTTTTATTAGAAAATTAGATTAGTAATTCATTTATAGCATTAAAATTTTGACCTTTCTCACCCCCTCTATCACATTAAAAGAAACTAATGAGTGTAAAGTGGAAACAAATAATGCAGCCACAAAGAATGCATTTGATAACCCCTAACCTGAGATTGCCTGAACAATTAGGAATCTACCCCATTAGACATTCACACAGTAGAAAGATGACCTATTTGTAATCACATTGAGTTTGTTAAGGAGTTTGGGAAGAATGAAGAACTTTGTTCCACAGTCCATCAACTTCTAAAATGCTAGGAGTTAGGGACTCAAGGTATAGAATTCGATGAAAGCTAAAATACATTCCTCTTCTCATAGAAACTATGTGGCAAATAAAAGGCAAATCCTCGTGGGAGCGGAACACATTTGAATCTAATTAAAACAGACACGATTTTATGTAGTCCTGGATGTGCTGGCCCAACCGTTTGAAGAAGGCTGCAGAGTGGAACTCTTCCGTGGAGAAAAGTGTTGATAGACAGGTCTCGTGCTGGAAGTAGGAGGCCACTGGTTTACATCCTGAGGAGAAACCTGGACTTACTCCATGAGAAACAGCTGCGTTTGTAAAATGTCTAGCACACGATGGAATTAGAGGTGCTTCGGTCAGTTTAGGGTTTTCACAGCCCCCAGAGAGAGGTGGACATGTAGACTTCTACATTGGAGGCATGCAGCTTCAGCAGGAAAATAGAATGCCCTGTAATAAATCAATCATAGCAAGGGTTGACTAAAAACTATTGATTTTGATATTCCTTTCAAATTAGTATCTCTGAAAGCTGACAGCAAACATCTCGTGGCTTATGTTTTGCTGCTTAGCTCTAGACATATGAATGAAATTCTAGGAAGCCGTCCAAAATTTAAATTCAGACAGTATGAATTAACCAATTTCAGCTGAATTAGAGATTAAATATTTATTACACTCATTTCATCACCTCCCTCAATGTTCTATTTATCATTTTTTTCTTCCAATTAAAAATTGGTGCCTTAAAACAGTAAGTCAACTTATACAAAGGGTCTACTAAAAATACCAACATTATCATTAAAATACCAACATGTATCAAAACCATAGACATGGTAGATCATATTAAAGAATAAAGAAAATGGTTTTTATTTGTTTTCATTAGCCTAGGCCCTGTTCATTAATTTAAAGCAACATTTCTTAAAATATTTAACAGCTTAATAGTAACTCATAAATAACACTATTTTTAATATTCAAGATTGGAATTAATATGTAGCTGATCTATAAACATTCATTAAAATGTTTCTCTTATAAAAAGGGCTCTAATCATTCATGACTAGAAAGCTATATTTAATGAAATTTTATCTTTCCAGCTTGATCCCAAATATCTAAAATATGTTTATAAATTCAGAATATTCTGCTTACCTATTTTAACTTGATGACTGTTTAATTTTATGGAACATTAAAGAAAACTAATTTTTTGAAGCATACAAGCAAACAGTTATTCACCGTTTAGCATATACATTACTTTTCATCAGGTCAAGTAACAGGACCACAGTTCTTACCTACAATTAACATGGGAAATACCTTCTTACTTTGAGACATTTAAGGGTTTTGCTGGGTCCTATTTTTCCTGCCCATTTTTTTGATCAAGTATAGATAAGGTGGGGAAGAGAGAAGTGTTGGATAATTAAAATTCACCAAGCTTTTGAAACTCAAATTTTACATGTATATGAAAGAAAATATTTGCATAGGATTATTTAAGAAACAACAAAAATTATACAAATATACATAGAAGATAATGGACAAAAAGTAGTTTAAGAGCAAATACAAGAATTTACACGTGCACTAAAATACATTATAGAACCATTATGTGGGTCTTGCTTTGGGAAGAAAGCAAGCTTTTTAAGAATTATTTCATTGTCATGGCATAATTGTAGGAGAAGAATTCTAGGGTCAGCGATATGCCTGCTGCAGGGTGTGTTACAGAATGCACTCCATTTCCCGGGATTCTGAATCAGCTGCTCCTCCTTGGTGGTAATGGCCCTGCTCTTTGGTGTCCCAGGATGATCATGGTGGACCGGCAGATGACATGCCAGCCTTCACACACTCTTTGACTTCACAGTCCGTACTTTTGACACAAGACCATTTTAAACTCCGTGAATCAGGGCTTTCACAGCATTATTGCTTACTGTTTCTTGACAGCTAATGAAGAACTCCAGAGCTTGAGGAAGGGCTTTGCTAAACCTTTTTTTCTTTTCTTTTCTTTTTTTTAATGTTGCTTTAGTAAATGATGTGAAAGTTATTCAGCTCATCAAAATGAATATTTAAGCTAGTTCCTTATGGATTTTAAGGAGGAAAAATGACTCTGTCTTGAGTACTTGGACATGAAAAATGCTTCTAATTGGGAAAGGTTAATCATTTGCTTGTTTTTGTGCCCTTGTTCATTTTTGCTTTTTCTCAGTTCTATACTTTACCCAGTTTTTCCAACTCTTTCACTTTTACCAGTCATGACATTAACCCTAATAAGAAACAAATGTCTGTTTTAAATACTTTCTTACAGAAAAACAGTAAAAAAAGTTTTTAATCTTAGATCTCTTATCAAAATGTATTGCCTGTTAGGGATACAGCAAAACACACTCTTAGAGCCTTGGAACAGAAAGTACATAGATTATTATTTTCAAAGCCCTTTGATAATTTGAAGAAAGACTTATAAATAAAAGTAACAGGGCTCCCCAGATATACATGTTCTTGTCTTACTTATCTAAATTTTTTTTCAATAATTTAATCTAAAATTTATTGATGACTCTAGCATAATAAAAAATGAATTACGGAGACTCTCTTGCCTGTTTACAAGCAAAAATAATATGCACATGAAAGGAAAGAATTAGTCTTAATATTATATATTTGCTGTCTTAGTATTGCATATTATCTTAGTATTACATATTTGCTGGCTCATAGTGGATTTCTTTGGTTCGTTAGAACTTCACAGAACTTCACCATTCACTGTGCCCTCGACAGCAGGGAGCATTTCCCCCATTATTCCCCACCTTCAGAGTAATGGGAGGGCCTCTGTCTCCATAAGAGCCATGGTCTGTGGGGACCAAAAGATCATATTTCACTCTAAACAATGTTTACCATCTTTAGTTCTGACATCATTCTTAGTGTTTCGGTTTGGAAAAGGACACAATCATATTGTTATGAAGTGAAGAAGGGAGTTCAATGAAAAGTCATCTAATGTTATTTTTTTCTCAAATCTTGCGAAAAAGGTAACTTGGGTTCTGAGTTAGACCTTTGTCCTTGTGGAAACAAATGTCTGTATGTCCTTCACTGGTCTGTAGAATCTTCACTGAATACTGTCCTGTCTAGCCCAGAGGTGTGCTTGATTTAATGGGTCCTGGGAGAGCTGGGATTTTTGCAAACTAGCTGGAATTTTAGCTTTATTTCAGGGACGTATGAGATGTCCTTAGAGATCTTAAAGCCAGCCTGGTTCACATATTTTTCAATCCAGGATATCTCAAAATATCAGATTTTATAATATATTCATATCAGTATTTGTTTTAAAAACAAAATAGTACAATTTAAACATGCATTATTCTACATGAGATAAAATATTTTTATGTTGTTGTCCTGTGACATGAAAATAAATCTACCCTTGACCCTGCCAATGAATTTTTGCCTAACATTCATATAAAAAAGAGCTAGATAAAGGCTCGTTAAAACCTTCTAAAATTGTCAATGATACCATCATTTCCCCCTGCCTCCCCCCAGTTTTACTTTTACATATTATAAGTTTTTCTCCAAGCCGGATGACCTGAGTTTGATCCCCTCTCCTCCAGTAGATGGAAAGAACATGCTAACATGAATTATCCTCTGACCTACATATGGATATTGAACACACATGTTCCTACACGAATGCGTGTGTGTGCACGTGCGAACACACACACACACACACATTCCACAAACACACATACAGAGAGAGAGAGAGAAAGATGCATAAAGAAAGTAAAATGTAATTTTAAAAATTCAATAAATTCATTCCCTGGTTTTATTATGGCATTTGACGGACTTCAGTTGCTAAATAAATTGTGGCATTTGTCCTTTCAAAAACTAAAGCACACAGTTATAGAAAAATGTGTAATGTGAAAATACAACTATGACACTGTGTTTAAAGTATCCCGCAGTGCACAAGTCTCTTTGGAGATTTTTTGCATTTATTCTCACTGATTTCCAACATACTCCTCTTCCATCTACTTCCCATCCTGCTGCAGAGAACTCTGTTTCTGGGTAAACCAGCACTCTTTATAATCAGAGGATTTACCCTGATTACAGGGATGGGCCGCACTGGGGGCTTGGTCTGAGCATTCTCCACACTGCCATCCAAGGCAAGGAGATCGAGCAAACATTGATTTTTTTCTGACTTGGTTACTTCATTACTTGATTTTTCTTCTCCCTTTTTTCTTTCTTCATTTTTCCCCCAGTACTAACTTCTGAACATTGTGCATTCTAGGTAAACATTCTACCACTGACATATATTCCCAACCCTTTGTTGATCTTAGAAATACATATCACTGTTATTTTCCGAGTTTTTGATTTGTCTCAAATTAAAAATAACATAGATCAATATGTTGCAAAATGATTGTTCCTTTATAAGAATTTATTTTAATTATATGGTGTTTGGTTGTTTCTTTGGTGTATATGTATGGTGTGTGTATATGGTGTGTGTGTGTTTGTGTGTGTGTGTGAGTGTGTGTGTGTGTGTGTGTGTGTGTGTGTGTGCGCGCAGGTGCATATAAGTACAGTGCTCGCATGGCCAGTGGCAACAGATCCCTTCTTGAGTGATGTAACAGATAGTTGTGAGTTGTCCAACACAGGTGCTGGGAACTAAACTTGAGTCATTTAGAAGAGCAGTGCAAACTCTTAATCACTGAAGAAGTAATTTAGTCAATCAATAAAATGGCTTATCTTACAGTGAAAATGTGTTAGAAGAAAAACAATGAAATATTCTAGATAAAACACTTGATTTCTTTCTTCAACCAATTTAATTAAATTAGTTTTTTTAAGAGTTCTATTGTGTGGACATATGCAACAGACAAAGCATGAATGAATGATTTAACATTTAATTTTCTATATGTGAATTATTTTCAGCAGTTTTAATACCCTACAATATGAAATGCAATTTGTAAATGTCAGAAAGCACGTGTTCTGACCGTCACGTAAAAATCTAGTCATTTGAAGACACACTGAACCAGATGCTGTGTTGTGTGCCAATTCTTAGATTTTCTGCTTCCTGAGCAGGCACCCCTTCTCTTTGCTGATGGTGACACACAGTCCCTGTGCACTGGAGCCCAGCAGAGTAACTGCCCTGCAGTAACTGAGAGTAGGCACGTGACTAAAGGGAGGGTCATGAAAACTGAGAACAGAGACGTAAGAATCCAAAGCACGGTTTTCATCTCTTTCACTAACTTCTCACGACACACACTGTGCTCATTTGCACACGCAAACATGCACACAGGAGCACACATATACATAGAGAAATGTGAAAATTCTCAAAAACGACCAATCATCTCCCACAGAAAATAAAGCAACTATTAGCATGCATTAACCATATTTTTCAACATACAAATATTTAGTTAGCTTATACAATATTCCATCTAAAATGTTTCATTCTTTAAATCATAAATGAAAATTAATAGTATATTACTTATTTTCAGATGTATTTAGTGCTCAATTTTGTCAGTATCCATGTGTAAAAAAACTCAGTAGCAGATATCATACAGCAAAAACTAAATTCTTTTCTAAAATAGTCTTCCAAATTTATTCACAAGATCATGAATCAGGGGATACATGTTTATGCTTGATTTCTGAAGCTCTTAGGGGCAGAGACACCTATGTTCTTCCTAAATAGTCAGACTTCATTCAGTTAAAGACCCAGATCTCAAATTCCACGATTGTCTAGTCAGCTACTTCCTGTACACATGGTTTGACTCCGTACCACTGGGATAACCTTTCTTTCGATGCATGCACATTACCATTCAGGCAGCATCCTGATTATGCAAAGTTCCTTCCTATGCTACACTTTAGTAAGCATGATTGGACATCAGAGAAAGAGTAATAGACACATGCCAACTCCCGGGAGCGAGTGTTGACTTTCGGTTTATCCCTGAATCAACAAGAATGGGAAAATAAGCTCGAAGGACGGGGGGAAGCAACCCAGGTTGCCAGAAGAGTGAAATGGCGACCGGAATGGTGAGGAGGCTTGAGAACAGTCATAAAACATGGTAGCAAGGCAAAATTAGATACTATCATTTCTGTCAGCACTGAGGCAAAGGAGCTGGGTGTCAGTGCTGTGATTTGTTTTGTTTTAATAAAAACGATTACTTTTTAATATTAAGCTCAAGTTAATTTATACACTGGTGACTTGAAGCGTGTTTTGAAGGGATGAGAAACAAGAGAGCCAGTCAGGTTTCCACTGGTGTACATCGATGTACAGTCCCACTAGCAAAAGGGGGTTCTCCAAAACTTTGGTGTTTCCAAATGATCAAATCATTCCACAAAATGATTTCACAATCCTTACATGAAAAACAGCCACAGTTTGTAAATAAGAAAAGCTATGAGAATTATGATTATGACCCTGGAAGTGAATATGTTACTAATGGGGAAACCTAGTCTATGGTGTGACACAAATGTAGTCTTATCTCCTTTGTTCCAGATATTATTATTGCATTTATCTTATCTCTTGTCACATTTCAAAAAGAAAAATACACTCTACCATACGCTTCTGTTGTAGGACAGTTCTATGTCAGGGGGAGACCTATAATAATAATGAAACCCTGTAGGGAAAATTTTCAGCAGCTAGTATGGTTTCTGTGTTCTTAGGTTTGTGTTTATGTGAAAAAAAAGTTGATTGTTAAAAAGTTGCTGTTTACTTGCCAAATGTGGTGGCTCACGCCTTTAATCCCAGCACTCTGGAGGCAGAGGCAAGCAGATCTCTGAGTTCAAGGCCAGCCTAGTCTGCAGAGTAAGTTCCAGGACAGCGAAAGCTACCCAGAGAAACCCTGTCTCGAAAAACAAGCAAAGGAAAAAACGAAACAAACACAAAAGCCAACAAAAAAACATAAATGAAGCAAAGGGTGCTATCAACGTGATGTATAGAAACAGGGCTTATTTCTTACTCAAGCATCTGGAAATATCTGATGATGTCTCTAGACAATCAACTGGGTACTGAGTTAGCAAGCTCAGGAATTTAAGCAAAATTTGGATGCATGTTACCTTGGTTTGGGAATTTGGGAAGCAGAACTGATCCTGTTTTCTTTGCTCCCTCTTTTTTCCTGTGTTGTTGGTCAAATTTGAAGGAGCACTTTCCCCCATCCGACAGTTACAGCACAGCTGGTGAGGAGGACCTTCCATCCTGACTGTTATTTTGACCTGGATACACACTCTACAAGCTTTACTGCTTTAAGGAAAAAAACAAAACAAAACAAAAACAACAACTTTTTTTCCTGGGAAGGCCTGGTTCTCCATATTTGTTCCCTCATCCTTTGGCAATTGGTATCTTTTTCACAAAGCACATTAGATGTACTGTGAAATAGTCTGGGCTTCACTGTTTTGTGGCCCTCTCTTGTGGAGGCTTCTAAATAATCACTCAGATGCTTAATTTATTAATTACAGAATGTTTGGCCCAGAATTCAGCTAAGTCTTACATTCAACTTAACCCATTTCTATTAATTTATACATTGCCACATAGCCCGTGTCTTACTGGTTCTCTGAATCTTGTCTTTGGGCAGCTGGGTCAGGTCTGTCTTGATTCCACCCTTCTTTCTCCATGTATTTGTTTTGGCTTTCCTGCCTAGCTATATTCTGTCTTCCTATAGGCCAAAGCAGCTTTTATTATCAGCCAATGAGAGCAAAATGTCTTCCAATGTAGAGAAGGATGATCCCACAGCAAAATAAATGTAAAGTGTGTGCATATGTGCATGTGTGTGTGTGCCTGTATGTGGGTGATGTGTATATAACTAGCATGACTTCTGGCCTACATGGATTAGTCATAATTCCATGTCTGCCTCTGTAGCCTTAACTCAGCATACTTCATCTATGGGTATTTCACCAATAATATTCTAGCCACAGAGATTTTGTAAGACTACTTCTAAAGTAAAAGCATTTGTGGATGAAACATCTATGATTTGCTAACCTTTTATTCACCGATTCTATACTATCTGGAATATATAGAGATATGTATTATTATTTCAAGGTCTTAAGGCAGAATCTTTCAAGTTTTCTTATATTTCATGTTATCTCTTAATAATCTGCTGTTCTGTTGCAGCTTCATCTTCTATATATATTTTGCTTTCCTACTGTGTTCTTGTCTCTCTGTGCATCCCATCCCCTTTCCATGAGATGCAAGGAAGAAGGCAAATTAAATAGGCCATTATCTTAGTCACCTTCCACCAGCATAAACTGTATGTGTTCTGTAGAAAGAGCACTCTGGGGTCAGTGCATTTGTTGTGTAAACCTAGAGAGGAAGTTCAGCTACAAGAAAGCTACAATTATTTAAGGAAAATGTTTTGGGGAGTTCCACAATGACACTGGCCATGTGTATGTAAGCAAGAGCAAACATGGGACAGATCACTGGGCTGTGTAAAACTACAGTGATAGGTTGCATCTGTGGATGATGAAGGGGCTCCGACTTGTGTGGACCTCTGTGAGTGACTGATGCTTGCAACAAACTTGAAGCATACAGAAAGTTGGTGATGTCACCAACAGAAAGAACAAAAGAGGGTGAGTTCTGGTTAAGTCTTGCAGACTCTCAGTGTTTGTGCAACATCTAAACAGAGGTTTCTGGTGAGTCTTTGTTTGGCCTTGAAGGGTAATCTGCCTTAGAAGGTATACATTTGAGGCACAGCAAATATTGCTCATGGTAAAACTCAGTCATAGATAAAATTGGCTACAGAATTACTTTTGTGTAAAAAGAGCAAGCACAGGGCAAATACAGTAATATAAATATTTAAGAGGGTGTTGTCTAAAGTGGGTGTCATGAGAGAGAGGAACCCAAACTTCCTAATCACTAGCTTTTAGTATCCCCCCAAATAAACTCTTCTTAAAGACAGAGTAAAGGATAGTAGGCAAAGCCTGACCTCTGATGTCAAGTGGAAACAGGTATCTTCAGTCTCTTTCCTACTTACTGTGTAATCTAGAATATTCCCAGTAAGCTAGCTGAAGCAAGTCTTTCACTGAGGAAAAAGAGAAATTAGAAGTCTACCTTACAGTTTTATAAATCATGAATTAACATTACCTTACATCATTCAGCAACTTGGGTCTGCTAGGCAATGTTATTATTTTGTCTTCTTATATAATATCCTCTTCATTCATGTCTTGTACTTAAATTTTGTGTTATTCTTCTTCTATCCTGGTCCTGTTTGCAAGGTCAGCTTTAGTTGTCTGGCCTGTTTTCCAAGGATTCTCTTTCTTCCTTCAGCATTACTTTTTCCTCTTCTCCTGGATTCCTTAACAGCTAACATGCTCTTTATCTGCCATTAAATTAGTTTTTGCTTTCCCAATTATTATCTCTCTACATTTTTATCAAGGTTCTGCTGCTCAGCTTACTTTACATATGTGTCTCCCCTACAAGGAACTGTGTATGTCTTCACTGAATTATGATGATGTTTATTAAAGATACAGAAACAAATAAGTAGATTACATTGCAAACAGCAGAAATAGCCAGGCACAGAAACTCTCACCTGACACTCCAGTATTAAGAGCCCATGAAAGGTGGACTGTGAGTTCTAGCCCAGGTCAAAGCATTATAAAAATTAGTAACAATAATAAGTTGAAAAAGATAAACAAAAGAACCTCAATGTCTTAAAAGAAATGGGCATCATATCATTAATCTTTCCCAATATGATTTGAGATGCTTGCTGTATGCATGTTGTATGGGACCCCAAAAAAAAACCTTTACTCTAACCTCACCCGAGAGCAACTGGAGCCTGTATTAGAGGGCCAATATAAATTTAAAGTAAAAACTGATTATTCATGCCATCTACAAATACATAGTATTGGGTAGAGAAAGGTATTGACATATTTTCAATCGGATAAAGACACTAGATATTAGTCCATCAGCAAATGCAACGACGTATGTTGAAAGAAACTGAAATAAATTTAATGGACTAACATGGCAAGGCTGTTGTTTCCACATGCCACGGGTCTTAGCATAAACAGAGTTAAGACAAGTTTGCTTCAGATTATGATATGTAAAAGTGTATGTTTTGATTCTTATTGCTATTAAAATTGGAAGACAGAGTCCTTTGAAACATTGCCTAGCAATACTTAAACAAATTTGTAGATTGTGAATATATGCCTAACATCACCAACTAAATAACAGGATGTAGGCAGCCAGTATATTAGACCAATCTATGCAATGAGATGATGCTGTGGCCAAAAATGGTATGAGTGGAGACTATTCTCTGCAAAGTTCAAGTAACAACAGTGTTTGCCTTCAAGTCCGTGGAAAGGCTCTGCCTGCTGGAAAGATTTAAAACCCAATACTTAGTGATGTAAAAATCTAAAGTGAGAATAAAATGGATGGATAACAATAGACACTAGCACTTCGTTTGGTTTTTGCTAATGGCATAGCTGACAGTTTGAAGACAAAGCTCAAAGAGAAAGAAGAGGGAGTGAAAATGTCTATATACCACTAAAATGCAGGATGTGAATTTATTTAACCTGACTGAACTTTACACTATTTACAAATATCTGGAGGTGGTCATCATTAGGTCAGAATGTTTTGGAATCTTATGGACTCAGCCTTTGATGATTTGTAAGAGGCATGCTTGTTGTAAGAAAAGGACAAAGTTTAAGTCATGGGAAAGTCCGAGAGCCTAAAATCGTCAATGAATACAAGCAATTCATTTGAGTCCAGCAACTTGTGGGGTCCTGGTACTCTTCCTGCTATAAAGCTTGGAGGGATGAAGGAAAAGAAGATGACAGGGAGGGAGAGAGGGTTAGAACTGCAAAGGGAAAAAAGCAAAACAAATCTTGTTTAGATTAGAGAAGGCAGCAAACAGAGCTTCCGAATCTGACTAGAAGAAGCTGAGTTCGGGTCAGTCTTGAATATTGGACAAATATGAAGTTCACCCCTTTTTCAGAATTTGACCTGGTCATTGAAATGTAACCATGTGTGTAAGTCTGTGGTTATACTAAACATAACCAGAATGTCGCAGAGGCTATGCAGTTGTATTACAGAGAGGTGAATCAGCATGTCAAAGTTTATGATAAATTACTCATTTTGTAGGACACATGTTAAAAACTTGAAAGGTAGTTTATAAAGTTATTTTTCAGCATCTTATCTAATAGCTGACAGTGATTGTGTTTTATGATTATTTTCTCTTGTTTTTTTTTCCCCCAAAAGAATCTACAAGACAATCTGTGATAGACAGGGAACAGGAAAGCAATTCGGGATGCTTATAAACAGAAAAGTAGGTGGTGTGAACAGCCTGGTCTTCTTCTGCAACGGGAATCTGATGTGTATTTCTATGACAGATTGAGTATAGTCCCTTATTTTTCTCCGTTTAAGTTTGAAAAAAACTCTGTAGAATGTACATGTTTTAAATTTAAAAAGGCTATTTTTAAAAGCTTAAAGGAATATGTAATTTGTCCATAACTGATTAATACATGCTGCTTAACATGATATAAATTGTTTCTACAAGTTTATTCCTGTTGTCTGCATTGTCCTGAGTCACAATGTTGATTGCACTACACACTTGTAGATTCTATGGACTTAAGATCAGCATGTTCTCCATTGTGGTATTTAACAAATAATTGAGAATATATTGTTTGCTGAAACTATAAAAAACGGAGTACTTGCTTCACCTTAACTTTTCAAATATAAGAAAAGGAATACATCATTATAATTCTTCTATTACATCTCAATATGGCTGACACATCATGAAGAAAGGGAAATGGTGTTTCTCAATGATCTTGAGTTATAGCCCTAAAATTAAATGCACTATAAAAGCTGTAGTCTACTCGGAGGCATAGTGCACATACAGACATTATGGTAAAACTTGTTCTTAAAAATGCTGTCTGCTGCTGTTGGGTAGAGTCTGAGCCCTGGGGAGATGTAAAAAGGTAGAGGAATGTTAAACAGCATCTCCCACTACAGAGGGCTGATTTGAGTTCCAGCACCTGTTTATGTCACTGATTTGAGTAACAGAATTGAAAGAGAAACAGCTTGGATTTTGCAGGGGCAAATTCAGAGTTGGAAACATTTGCCATTAATTGCACTTGAGTATTGTTGGCAGCTAAGAGAATCAAAATCATACATGTAAACAAAGAAAGCAGAATTTTGAGAAGTAGATTTGGTGGGAGGAAGGTGTTTGATTTGAATTCAGGACATGGTAGAGAAAGCTCACGTTGATGGCTGCCTGAGGGCCATGAAAAGACTGTCTCCTTGTTTGCATTCCTTGCCAAAGGCCTTTAGTAGAGTAACATTGGGGTGATGGACTGAGGAAAAAGTAATACATTCGAGAACAATGGAAAAGAACTTCTACCAAGGAATATTCCTTTATAGTTAACTTTACTCACAGACGCATTTTTAAATGTGTAGTTTGTTTCCAGGGTGATTTCATATATAAGCTACCAGAACATTTAACTGTCTATATGTAGAAATGCACAGTTATTGCCAAACTTATATTCAGCCAGTAGCATAGTTCTCTGTTGGACGGATCCTTCAATTGTTTAAAATTACATATAAAAAGTTTAAAATTATACATAAGAAGTCATTCTTATTATTTAGAATTGATGATATAGAAGATAACAAAAATATTTCATTTCCTTAAAATTAAGAATATACCAAAGCCACATATTTAATATTATATAAACATATATGTTAAGAATTAGTATACAAAATGACATGACTCTATGATTTATTCCTTCTCTATATAAAACTACCTGACATAATTTGATGAATGTTGTATCCCCAAAACCTTTTGTGTTCAAGACTTAGTCCAACAGGAGATGTAGCCATGCATTGAGAAGTGATTAGACTATGGGCTTTGGAACTAACCAGCGCCTTAATTTATCGATGGATTCATAATATGATGGCATTATATATGGCATGGAACATAAGAGGCGGGGCCTGGCTGAAGGAAATCTATCACTAAGGGAATCCCTTTGAAGGTCATGTCTGGTCACCCCCCCCTTTCTAATGCTCTTGGCTTCTGGGCTGTGATAAGGTGAGCAGTTTTCCACTCCTGTGCCCTTCATCCATGATGTCTCCACCTTGCCACAGTCCTAAAGTGATGAAACAAATACAACACAAATTGCATGCGACCTGCGAAACTGTTGAACCAAATATACTATTCTTTACCGTGTTTTGATTGGGCCTCTGTTGCAGTGACAAAGTGTCTAATACAGAACTCGGTGAGACAGATGAAAATGTGGAATTTTCAGTATATCCCATACGAACTCTAATTCCTTATGTCTCCAAGAGCATGATACTTTTATTTAATTTTTACTTGTACATATAGAAAATCTTTAATTGAGTGCTTACTATCTAAACTACTGTTCAGTCCACATCTTCATAATGACTCTTGAGAGGCATTCATTGTTCATCCCATCTTACGCAATATTGAAGCCCAGGGTGTAAGGAATTGGTCACAATAGACCTTTTTAATTCAAAGGTACTGTGGTGATGGTCCTTCTCTTACAAATGGGCAACTCCTAAAAATATAGCAATGCTTTTTCTTCAGCTTCTTATATTTGATACTTACAGTTCTCTTATAAACTTCCAATATGCTTGTAATTAAGTTTCATGTTGTAGTTGATCTTTCCTTTGCTTAAAGATTCTTAAATGGATTTAATACAAGCTAATATTTTAAATTTGTTTGGCTACCTATAATTTGGACTCCCTGGCAATAGGATGTTTTTTAGTTTTTAAAATCAGAACGAACAGTGAGGTAGATTGTAAAAATAGATGTTTTTTAAAGGTATTGGGTAGTTGTAGGAGTCACAGACAATGGCATCAAAAGGCCAAAGAATGCATGATGGGAGAACATGTGATCACGCAATCCAGAAGACAGAGAAAGGTGTAATAGGGTCCCATAAGTGGAAATGGTTATGTTTATGTTTGTATAAACAGTTATGTTTAGTATAAGTATATATACTATATATGTAATAACTAAATACTGACCTATATTCCTCTGATGAACTCATATTTATTATTGAAAGGTATAGACATAGATAAAGCACGGAAATCTCTAACAAGCCTTTTTTTCCCTGTGAGTTGGGACTTAAGGGAGAGGTAAGATTTGCTTTGCTGGTTCTCTCATAGGAAGAGGCAATATTTAGTGGATTCATATTGAAACTTTTTATAACTTGTGTTAAATATGTACTGGAAGAAGATGGAACACAAATTCAGGGCAAAGTTTGGAGCACTGCAGTATTTTTATCCCATAGAGATGCTGCAAAAGAGAGAAAATGCAATAAGAGATTGTATAAAAAGACTTATAATAAATGACTTAATATCTGTATGTTTTAGCCACTAAATATTACAAAGTGTTTATGTAGTATAGAAAAATAAATGGTCAAAAGAAATTAAAATGTCCAAGTAAAACAGTCTAAACCATCTAGGAGGTTAAGTGATACTTGCCCTACAGTCCCTCTGTCTTGTTGACTTCATAGTATTCTTTTAACTAATGGCTTAGAACAAATAAAACCACTTGAACCATCATTCCGTTCAAAAGGCATAAATAGAATGCTGATCATTCTACTGTGTAGATGGCCAGGCTGATTCAGGACTTTCACTGAGGCCCTGATACATGGAGAAAAAACTTAGTTCCTTGCCTAAAACCAGAAACATGTTTAGCAAGGGGAATAATGGTGTGTGGGCAAGACCTCACAGGGGGTATGGTTTTCTAGATCCCTGAGAACTCAAATGCTCCTTCCTTGAAGGGCTGCGGTGTCAGTCACATGTCCTTCAGCACTCAACTTGTGACTCACTTAAGACATACTATGCTACCTTTGTGCACCATTTCTTGATTAGGTTTCTGATGACTGAATAGCATTATATGATAATCCATGCTTAATATGTATGCTTTTTCTGAAAAGTGTGTATGCAATGCCGTACTCCTTAATAAAGTTGATAAAAATAAGGCATAGCTTGTTGATGATCCCTTGGCCTTAAACTTTCTTCTTCTTCTTCTTCTTCTTCTTCTTCTTCTTCTTCTTCTTCTT
>LOJH01006777.1:3556-31958 GCA_001685095.1 Ellobius talpinus | reverse complement strand
ATGGAGATCTCTGTGTGATTTTCTTTGGGACAAGCCGGCTGTGGGGTACTGGGCGGGACAGAAACCCCAAAAGCCAGCCCTCATGCTACAAAGACCAGCCTGCCTCTCTAGAAGAGCAGCAGGAAAAAAAACTGTTTCATTATTTTTAAAGGAGCATATATACTTATGAATTTTATCCAGCTGTAATGAAAATGGAAAAGTTCAGATAAATATATGGAATTTGAAAAAATACACCATTACCCATGGCCAGAAAGACGAAGGCGGCATGTTCTTATATGTGACTCTTAGCTTTTACTCTTCAGTTATGTGTGCTTATCTTGGAGCATTTGTGGAGGCCAGGAAACTAGAAAGGAGGCTGTGAGAGTGTGTGTGTGTGTGTGTGTGTGTGTTATTCCTTATAAAAACAAAAGCAGAGAGGAAAATACTGCAACTGGAAAGGCTTTTGCTTTTGTTTCTTAAGATTTATTTTTAGTTTATGTGTTTTGACTGTATGTATTTAAGTGCGCTGTGTGTATGTCTGGTGCATGCAGAGGCCAGAAGGGGGTTCTGGATCCCCCAGAACTGGAGTTACTAGTGCTATAAGCCGCCATTTGGGTTCTGGGAATCAAACTCATGTTCTCTGCAATAGCAGTAATGTTCTTTGGAGTGGAAAGATTTAATTAGAGAAAGAAGTTGGGGCAGTGAGGGGATCAGGTGGGGGTGGTTAGCCAAAACAAAGTACTATATGTCACATATACACTCACTATCTTGCAACAGAATATATAAATTACTCACATATAAGTTAGAGGATATGTAATATATATATATATATATATTACATATATATATATTGGCGGAGAGATACCCTACATGGTTGGATAATGCTGTTTGTAGAATCTGTGGGTTACTAAACAAAAATCCCAGAACCAGGTTCATGCCAGTTGTTGGTCAGGGATGCTTCAGAGACTCTCAGAACAGTTTAGACTTTTGTCATTCCTCTTGGTTACCTACCAGAGCTAGAAAAGACCTGTCAAGAAAGATGTACCCACTTATTTTTGAGGCAACCAACCACTGCCTAATGATTGCATTTGAGGCCCAGCCATTGAGAAAAGGGTAGTTACGTGCTCAGCCCTAAAGAGGTGGTATAAAGACATTTACACCACCCTTCAAAGGCTCAGGGAACAAGGTGGAGAAGGAAGCAGAAAGAATGTAAGTCAGAAGGCAGAAAGAAGGACGTGGAAATGCCATCTTCTGGCTACTGCAGTCATCGCAACCATGAACTCAGAAACTGCAGTTACCTGTACAGTTACCTGTACTGCCACAAGACTGCCGCTGTCAGTCATGGATGGAAGAGGGACTTACAAGGCTCTACACCTCTTGCTGTGAATTCTGGGATGGGGAGTCGTGGTCTTCAGTTGTGTACCACTGGTGGGCCAGCCAGCCCTCCTCAGTGTGAGCTGTCTCAGAAGGAAAGAGGAGGAGCAGGTTTGCAACGTGATTGAGATTGGATCTGTTCATGCCATGGTTCTCATCTCCATCTCAATCAGCATTTTCCAAGATGTGACAAACTCATGTGTCAGGTATGGTCTTTTAGGTGAACTAGGACTAGTTTAGCTACTGCGACAGGGCAAAAACTATTATTGAGCCATTACTGAGATGGAGTCTTCAAGAGATCCCTGGTTCCAGTCTCCCAGGCACAGCACAGGGACTATGGGTTGGTGCTGGGAAGCACTGTCATCTCTCTTCCTACTCTTTTGATGTTATCAAGGAAAGACTCTCTCTCAGTTGGTTCCTGAATGTCTTTAATATTGTGATAACCTTCCCATCTCTTTTGAAGCAGAGATTAGCACTACAGCCTGAGCCCTGCAGGTGAAGGACTAACACTGCTGTTTGCAGGCTTGAAACACGCAACTGCCTTCTACTCTTGGCTGATGATGGTGGTCTTTCTGCTTTTTAATTAATTTAGTTCTTTTACAATTTCATGCATTTATATAAAATATTCTGGTTACTCCCTTATCTTCTTTCCTGCCCTCCCCCCGCCTCCTTCATGAACCCAGCTTGCTCCAAACTTGCTATATAAGCAGATGACCTTGAACTCGATCCCATCTCTCCTCCCTCTAGTCCTGGGATCACAGTCAGGAGGTACCACAGCACCCCATTCATTGGGTACTGGGGATGGAACCCAGGGCTTTGCACATAACTAGATGAATATTCCACCAACTCTTGTTACCTCCCTAGCCAGTCTCTGTTTTTGGTAGCTATAAGTTTCCCTTTCTAATTATTTCAAGGAAAAACCTAAGCTTGTTTAATGAAAAACATTAAATAAATATGACCACAGGCAATATTTAGCCATGGCAAAAAATAACATTAAAGTGATACATGAATAGCTGAGTTTTGAGAAGTGTAATTGAAAGAAAGAAATCAGAGTTGGAGAGATGGCTCAGTGGTTAAGAGCACTGGCTGCTCTTACAGAGAACCTGGGTTTGATCCCCAGAACCCGTCTGGTCACAACTGACTACCTCCAATTCCAGATTCAACCCCCTCTTCTGGCCTCTGTGGGCACCAGGCACACAAGTGGTGCATAGACATACATGCAGGCAAAACACCCATGCACACAATTAGAATTTTAAAATGCTTAATAAAGGAAGGAAATTTTGGATCTGAGCCTCCACTCACTTGCACCATTTTTTGGTTATCTTTCAAAGCTTTGCCTCTCCAAACCTAGAATCTCTCACTTGAGAATGGGCATGTCACGGGACATGTGTCCCAGGGCTGCTATGGGGATTCAATGGGAAACCTGGTTTAGTCTGCACTGAGGGGAAAGGGGAGGAAGAGACAAGGAAAAGGAGGCCATACCCTGTTCAGAACAAAGAAAGAAGCCTTGGAATCCTGCAAGGCCTGGAAATGAAGCCCAGGGCCAGTGTTAAAGGAGGCGGCTCATTCTGGCATAGCTACCCTATGGAGACCTGTGAGGTAGGACCTTGCTTTGATCATTCCATTTCCAGCAAGGAATATACACACACCCCTCCTGCACCGTGGGGGGCAGAAGAAGTTAAGTGTAAGGAGTAGATGAAGTCCTGGGTAAATGTGTGTTGCTGACATGGGTTTAGCTACATCAAGGACCCCAATGCCTCAGACCCATGGGAGTGACAAAGCCTTCCCTTGGACTGAATGTGAATTTTAGCAGTATATGCAGAAACTACCAACCACGGCTTCCTCCTCTGGGATGACTGCAGCCGGACTGCTCCCCTGGAGACCTCTTACAAAGGTGAACTAAATCTGCCTCCTTAACTCAGCTGTATGAAATAAATGCACCAAGGTTCCTGGCTGCAGTCGTACCCTCCATCGGAAGGAGCATAGTCTACCCGATCCCAGCTTTTCGGTACTTGTGTCTGTATGTCAGTTCTTTCTTCAATCTTTCATCACCCCAGGTAGGTCAATCCCTGAGCCATGCAGGATGTGAGCATCCCCATACACAGAACTTGCCAGGGCCCTGGGGTGGGAACAGGAAGCAGATTGCTCTAACACCAAGGCTCTTGCCCCTCAGGGTTCCTGGGGAGGAGACTATGCACAGTTGAGTCACTACTGCAGCTTCAGCCTGTGAGGACCTAGGGGTTCAGGAGTAGGCCTGGCAGTAATGACTCTGGGCACCCTTGACTGTTTCATTTACCCACCAGGCAAGACGTCCTCTGTGGTGGCAGCATCAAAGACCAACTGGCAGGTGTAGCTTAAAGTCATCCTTTAAACATCTATCATTGCGATGTGCATGATTTGGGGGTGTGCATGCCATGGGCGCATGTGTAGGTCAGAAGACAACTTTGTGCAGTCAGTTCTCTCCTTCCATTTTTTAAAAAAATTATGTGGGTTCTGGGGATTGAACTCAGGTATCAGGCTTGCATGGCAATGCTTTATCTGCTGAGCCTTGTCCCTAGCCCCTAAGTCAGTGAATGGACTCTGGATTTTGTGGTGCCTGGAGGAATCAGGGCAGGAATGCAAAGTCATAGATCTCCCGTGCCATGGTCAGCAACTTCACTGTGATTTGATGTCATAAGCACCAGGAGGACAATCTCATTCTAGAAGCACTTGTTAGCTGGAAAAATCTATTAAGGTAAAATATGCTGAAGGAGAGTCTTTGTTTCTTGCCCTGTTCTGCATTCATTTCTTTGGTATTTGGCTAACTGCTTTCCAGAACTGTACAATGTACAATTTATGGACACTGAAGAACACAGTGCAGTTCATCAACCTGTTTGAGTAAAACAACTCTTTTTAAGTAAAATAAATTACTTAAAAGGATCTTACATACTAAAATGACTTTGTACATACTAAAGAAAGAAACCTCTTGAAAATCATAACAGCTCATAGAAAGGTAGAGCAGCATCAAGATTAACATATGCTAAGGTTTAATTGACCACTTGTTAATTTTTTGCAAGGGTGAGGATGTAATTTGGGGAACTCACATAGGCCAGACCAGCACTCCGCCCTTGGCTATGCCCTAAGACACCTCCATCTTTAGTTTCTGTTTTGAGACTGGGCTTTAATTCATAGACGCTGTAGCCCAAGCCAGACCTTAACTCGTCCTCCCACCTCAGCCTCCTGTGCAGCTGAGATTACGGGGTTGTGCTAATAGGCTTGGCTACACTTATTTTTTAATTTATTTTTATGTATATGGATGTTCTGTCTGTATGTACATCTGTGTACTACAACTGTGCCTGGGGCCTGGAGGCCAAAAGGTATCAGATCCCTGTGGGACTGGGATAAAGGACATCTGTGAGCCACTGGACTCAAGCCTGAGGTGCCTGGAAGAACAGTCAGTGCTCTTAACTGTTGAGCCATCCCTCCAGACCCACAATAAATTTTAAGGTAATAAACAGAATTTACTTACGTGCAAATTGAAACTCATTTTCTCAGATCCAGAACCTTTCTTTTTAAAGGGGCTGTGCTGGGGATTGAACCCAAAGCTTCTTAGATGCTAAGCAGGTGCTCTACCACAGAGCTACGCCCTAGCTCTACCTTTTTTATTGTTAAACAAAGCATCACCATTGTTTTTGGATCCACCAGAGTAGAGTTCATCCTTTAATTTGTGTCAGTTTCTTTCACCCCTACCTCAACTCCAGTTAATCCCTGAAGTCTGTGATTTGTGTCCACAAAGGCCTTTAACTGGTATCCTGTCAGCTCTTCTGTAAGCTCCCTACAGCGTCACCTGCCATACCCCGCCTCCTCAGGCTNTTTTTTTTTTTCTCTGCCCCGGGTCCACAACCACACCTGGACTCCACATCCAAACCTCAACTCTGACATGGGAACCTGCAAGGTCTACTGAGGCAACCAGGATTCATCACCACCAAGTCTGCTGCCTGTGTCTTTAAGAGACTTTACGGGAGCATTTTAGTGGTCTGGGAATACTAGGCTGCCTGTCAGCAGGGATTTTTTTTTTCTTAGTTACTAGAATAATGGATTGTTTAATACACTTCTTGCTGAATGTACAGGAAAGCTTTTAGGCCAATTGTGGATCCATTCTGGCTAAATATAAATAGCTTTCCCCCTTTTATTTTTTTAAATCCGAATTATACATAGATGTAAAGTGTCAAATGGATCTGGCAGGTTTATTATAACAAAATGAGAGAGCGTTTCCCACCTCAGAGGCAGCCTCTTCCCCCTCTCTGTGTTTATCACTGCATGTGTGTGCATGAGCAGGTGGGTGTTTGTGGAGTCCCGAAGTTGACGGCAGGCACCTTCCCTGATCCCTCTCTGCCTCAAGCGCTGGGATTGCTGGTCACTGCCACACCTGCACTGCTTTGTGTGCGCTCTGGGATCAGAACCTCAGGCCACCTCCTGTTGGTGGCAAGCACTTCATCTACGAAGCCTTTTCCCTAGTCCCCACAATCTTGGCTTGGGGTTTTTAATTTTTATAATTACCAGTTTGTAAAAATGACACCTCAGAAAAACAACAGAAAAATGAAAACTACCATTTCTCCATCTTCAATGTTAAGCTGTGTCTACTGATATTTTTCATTAGTATTTTGTTATGAACTATCCCCGAGCAACCTACATACAATTTTTTTTAATTGACACACATCTGCAATTTGGACAGGACTTTGTATCTCCTCTCTAAGGCCACAGCTGGAGTGGTTTGGTGAGGGTTGGGGGAATGCATTTCCAAGATGCCTCAAGGCTTCCTTACAGTGTGGAGCTCTCACAGAAAGGGATCAGAAACAACCTGTCTCTTAAGGCATGGCCCGAGGCAATGCAACATCACTACTGCCATATTTGAACTCAGGAGCCAAAGAGCCTGTCCAGATTCAAGAGAAAGGACAAGAACACAGTGTGTGGTGGTGGGCAGGCAAAGGATCTGCAGCCATCACTAATCCCCACAAGCTCCCACTGAAGAAAGCAAACTAGCTACTCACCTTTCCCACGTCTCCATCCTTGAAATACGGCTCCAGGGCAGTTAAGCACTCACCTGAGACGGCTGTGTAAGTGCTGTTGCCAGAGTGCCAGGTGGTAAACCAACAATGTCTTTTCTTTCTTGTATTGCTGTGTGTACCCCTCCCTAGTCACTACTTTCTTATTGTCATATATGGGTTATTCCTGGAGTCTGCCCTTGACTTGGCTCTTTCTCCTGCTACCTCAGGCAGGGACCTTCTTGTGCACCTGGTGCTGCTGGCCTGTCCCTCAATCTTGAGCACTCCGCTGTTTAGGTGTATGAGACATACACTAATCTAACTTCTCCCAAGGGTATTTGGTTAAGAATTGAGCACCATTAAATACCATTAAAGTTAATGATGGCCTTTTATTCTAAGTACCCCTTTAATGTTTGTTTTTCCTTTCTTTCTGACAGTCTTGCTGTATAGTTCTGGCTGCATTAGTATTTACTATGTACTACAGGCTGGCTTCCAATGCATGGCAATCCTCTTACCTTAGCCTCCCAAGTATGAGCTGTCATGCTCAGCTATTTTTCTTAAAAAAGTTAAGACATTGGGGGGGCAGGGAGATTGGACTGTAATTATACCCTTCTCTGGAACCTTGAGTTTAAGATTATTAGACAAGCCTTCATGGTAGCTTGGCTATTTTGAACACTCCACAGATGCCTTAAGGAAGATACATAGCAACCACAATTGGTTGCTGCTGAAGCACAACTCTGGACCATGCATAGTGGCCAGGTTCTTCCTTCTAACATGTAAGCCCTGACTGAACTCAGGGTGGCAGACTTGGTGCCAGGTGCCTTACTGGCTGAGCCACCTTGGCTATCCCTTTCTTTTGTGCCTAACTAGCATCTAGTCCTTGTTTTTCCATTTTTGTCTCTTTAAAAATGTCAGTGAGAACTTTGTTTTCTGATACTTTCTTCTCCCTGAATGGTCTGTTTCCCCCCATAGAACCTGTTTTCCTTTTAAAAAGAAATTTCCGTGGCCATCTTCATTTAAATAGGACCCACAGGTGATTAGAAGCCAGAGTACCCTAGGATTTGGCAACTGGATTCCCCATGTCAAACCTGGCTGAGATCTCATTGGGAGGAACTCCTGATGCCAAATTTGTGTTTCAAGTGGGTACAGGATGCCCCCAGGGAAGATGCTTCCAATCTCCTGTGGGTTGCTGAAGTCCTGGGGGCTGACTAGATCCTGTAGCAGAGGGGCTGGAGGTGCTGTCTGCATCTGGTGGGGTCCTGTGCACAGGAGACTTTACCAGGCCTGGTAGCCCCAGCCAGAGTGCCTCATCTTACCTCTCCAAGGATGGATCTCTTGTCTGCTGGTGTGGGGAAGAGGCCAGTTTATTTAATACAGTGGCACCACTGGCCTCTGTAGCAACCTTTCTCTACCCCAAGCCCAGATATTTGCTTGATATTGTGCAGTGCTGCAGACTGGCTGTTTCAGCATTCTTTGTTGATGGTCTTGTATCTGCCTTTCTCAGGTCTGACAGGGATTATTTTCTCACCCTTAGCTTCCAGTGCAACTTCCTCCTACATTTTCATTCCCCTTCACAATGAATCTCTCAAAACAAGCTCTTTGTTGCCTTTTGGAGGTCTGAGGGGAGATAGTGAGAGCAATGTTTTGTATTCTTCAGAAACCTATGTCCAATGACCTTAAATGGAGATCAGGAGCCCTGGCTCCTGGCTCCCATGGATTGTAATACTCTCTTCCAGAGCCCAGCTATACCCACTTCACCTCTTCTAAGCCTCTTCAGAAGTGTAGCCTCTTCACATAGCCCAGCTGTTCCACACATGGGCCCTCATTTCACCTCACTGAGTCATCAATGCCCTATGGCTCAGCCCTCCTTCCCAGGCCAGCCTCACTGGAAATACTCATCCCAAGTAGGAGCCACCTCTGGCCTCTGCTGCTCCCACTGTGTTCATGCCACCTCCATTTTGGGAGGCCTCTGCTCCAGGATGTTGTACCATCTCAGGCCCTCCTCCTTTCACCTGGTCTGTCTTCAATGGCTGCTGCAGTGGCTTTGCCTCTACCTGGCACCAGCGTCCTGTCTTACCGTGCCTCCAGTGCATGGTGTCCAGCTTCCTGTGGGTCACCACACCAGGCCCACTGGAGTCCTTTCCAGGGGTCTTTCCTAAGTCTGACTGTAGAGGGTATCCGCTTCTTCCCAGGAGGGTGGGTTTCACATTCCCGCCTTGGCTCCCTCACCCATGCTGGGCTCACAGCCGCCTCTATCTTCCCCTGGGAAAACATTCACCGGCTGCTTCTGAGTTTTGCCAGACTCCAGTCATGGGGCGGGATTGTGTCAGTCTTCCTTCCATGTGGGTCTCAAGGGGCCCCTAAGGAAAAGCCAGTGACCGGCTCTGTGTCCTATGCTTCAGCCTGCAATGGCAGGCAGGTGCCTTGGACAGCTGCATGAATAAGCACACTCCTTTTGGTGAGTTTGTATGCCCTGTTACCTCTTCTGCCAATAGTCCCTTAGTGTGGGGTACAGAGGGCCTGTCACCCTCAGTGGCACATGGATGCTAGTTCCATTGATGTACTGACTCGGTGCTGAATGAACACAAAGAGCTCAGCTTTTGTGGCATCAGAAGATTATCGAGCCACTGGCTTTGAGCCTGGGAGGCAATGAAGGAGGACAGGAGCTTGGGTTTAGGACAGGTGCAGACTGGTTGCACCACCTCAAATGGAGACCTGAGACTTCCATTAGTCAGATAGGTTGGGGGCAACCCAGGGCTTCCATGGCCTCGGAGTTCCCAGTGACATGATGTCTAGCTTGTTGTAGAAGATTCTAGTCTAGCACCTGCCCTCTAAGCAAGTCCACACAGCAAAAATTCCTTGCTGACTGGTCAGCTGCTCCTCATGGGGGCAGGAGGGAGGTGTTGTCCTAGCTTCTCACCTCAAGGGGCTCTGTGGGAGGTAGTGAAAGGAGGTGATGTGAGCCTGGGCTTGGCAGGCCAGAGTTGCTTGCTGCTTTTCCTCAGAGGGCGGCATAGGTTTGAGGGATGGGACCTTTAGACTGGCATCCAGGTCTGGGGAAGCACCAGAATTGTCTTCCCCAAAATACCAAACCATCATCCCTTACTTATCTCCCCATCCAGATATGTTGGTCTGAAAATAGGTGCAGAAGGGACATCTTGGCGTAGCAGAATGGGCACATGAAGGCTGTCTGAGGTTGACAAGGCATTTAGGAAGGCAGAACCCAGGGCCGGAGTGGAGATGTATCTTTGGTTCTCATCAGGTAACAGCCCATCCTAGGGCTACAGCATCCTTGCAGCCGTGCCAGTAACTCACTGCAAAGAACCTGCCAGGGCACTCTACAGAATCTTTCTTTGAAGAAAATCACTGTGACCAGATCAGATGAGCCTGTTAATCCTAATGCCACAGGGAACAGCATCGGAGAACAGGGCCTTGGTTGCTTTGGTTTCCATCCTAGATTCTAGTAGTTCTTGAAGTCAATTCATAGGCTAGGATGTGCCTATGAACACAGGCAACGAGGGTATGGTCTGCCAGTGCTCAAGATGCTAAGCAGGTGGCTGGGATCTGGTGTGAAGGGTTCCTGTCCTCTGGAAGGTCTGGCTTCACCCATCTCCATGATCCTTCCACAAGCTAGGGTATAGGTTTGAAACTGTAAGTGTTGAGGTACCTACTCATATCACAGATGCTAACAGGACTACTGGGATACTGGGAGCTTTGGCCTATGGTATACAAGAGAGAGAGGTTGTAGCCCCACCTTCCCAGAACCCATGTGCGGGCAGCAGAGGGAAAGGGTGGGGAGGGATGGCCACAGTCACATGCACAGGGTGACTGGCAGCTCCCTGCTGTGCATACTAATTACATTTTTAATCAGCCAGAAGGAGGCTGCAGCATCAATCTGCCACACATGGCTCATGAATCACCCTGGAGCTAGCAGGAAGGTCCTGCGCAGATGACCCCAGCTCAGCTGTGAGGTGGCTCCTAGGGAGCCCCTTTGCCCTGGGTGTACAAGACCACCCTGCTGCCAGGCTTCCCCATGGCATCTACACAGACAGCACTTCACACTTGATTTTATTCCATGACACTGATTTGCTGAAACCCCCCATTTCCTGGGCAGGGAAGGGCAGTGGGTGGCCTGGTCAAAGCAAGGCTGCTTGCCCAGGAAGACTGGGACCCTCTCTGCTCAGGTAAGCACTGGCCAGGCCTCAGCATTCCCTCCCCTGACCCCCAACCACACTGTATCCCTTCCAGTTCATTTAAAAACTGAGTTGCAAAAGTAAAATAAAATTAAAAAATAAAAAATAAAAACAAACCCCTGAGTTGTTAAAAAACAAAATTAAAAATCCCCTTTGGTGTCAAAAGGTCCTATTCCTAAAAGCCAGCAGGGTAGGGCAGGCACAGGCCTGGCTTGGGCTAGCATTCAGTCCTCAGGCTCCTCATCAGACTCCTTCTCCAGGCCCAGGGAACGCTCAGGGCCTGGTCGCTTCAGGATAGCACTGTACTTGAGGGCTGTGGCCTCTGCCTGCAGGACCACATCCACCAGGCTGAAGATGGTGATGACCTGTAGCAGAGCCAGGCACAGGGAGAGAACAGGGTAGGTAAGGACCTGTAATCAAAGCAAGCCGACTGCTGAGGCTCACCTAGCCTCTGCTGCCCTCTGTAAATGAGAGTCATAGGGCCTGGGGAGAACCAATGGCCCAGATGGCATCATGTAGGCACCTGGTATTCAGTGAACATTCATGAGGATCAAGAAAACAGGCTTGGTTGGGCCAGCCTTTGGAACAAGATGGATATAAGGTCTATAGCTTTTATAAGCGTCTCAAAGAATTCTGAAAGTTATGTTTGGAGGAGAGGGATGGTTCCTGTCTCTGTCTCTAGTGGGCATTTCCATGTGAGAACCTGGAGTCTAAGTGCAGGGCTTGGGTCTTAGTGTGGGGGCTTGAAACCCAGTCTACAGTGCTGGGTGAGAAATGAGGGGCAGATGAGGACCTAGGGGCACATGTGGGAGACAGAAGGTGGGCTCAGGGACACAGGAGGGGGCTGACCTGCTGTACTGGCTCCTCTTCGAGACCATCAGGTTCCCAGAGGAGTGTGAGCTCTGGTTTCTTCCCCACCTTCTGAAAGTGGTAGGATCGAAGGGCGAGTGCCTGGGGGTATACACATCAGAGCTTCAGGTCATGGGCTTCAGAAGCCACCTCTGAACCTTTAATTCTCCTGCTTGGGGGTGGCCCTCTGCCCTGACAAATTTCTGACTAGCGGGAGGAAGCTTGTACCCACTGCTCTATTGCTGCTGCCTGTTTGGCTTGAGACATGGGACACCCTACCCAGCTTCAGGAGCCTCTGCCAAGTTACCTTTGCTCTAAGTGACACCTGAAGGTGACCCAGGAACAAGGGGCAATCTAATCTGGGAGGGACCAGTGCTCTAATGGTAACTGTAGGGGAGGGAACAGGTCTGTATAGGCTTGTTCAACTATCTGATGGCTGCAACCCCTGCTGGCGAGAGGCCTCCCAGCCCAGGCTGAGGGCCAGGTAACAGCAGAACCTTTATTACCATCTGATCTGAACTACCATCCTGCTCAGTGACCCACAGGCGCCTGATGTTTCCAGCTGCACTTGGCCCACTCCTGTTCTACTCCTTTATGAATTGTGTGTCTCTTCCTGTGCAGAGCTCCACACTTCCCCAAGTGCTCTGTATAAAGGAGTTCAAAGCCAGGGGAAGGAGCCAGGTGACCACAGAGAAGCTAAAGTGAACCCCAGCTGACATTACGGCAGATGCCAAGACAACTTCAAAGGAACTGTCACCCAGGGAAGAACCCAAGGCAGGACAGGCCTCTTTCTTCTCTTCAGGTACACAGTGTTCAGATCAGTCCTGACCATCCTCTGGCTTCTCTTTCCACATGTCCCTATAAAACCACCTCAGGCCCCACACCCTGCCATCCTGGTTATATTCTGAGTACCCGGGTCTTTAGGGAAGAATTTAGGCTAACCCTTGACCTGAAGTCCTGTCCCAGGCAGGCCTACTTGGGTGTCTGGGTAGGGTCTATCAGACAAACTTGGAGTTAGGGGTCCTGACCCTCTACTGTCACATGCCAGTGAAGCCCACTGCTGAGACGATCTGTGGGTTCTACATAGCTCATGAATGGGGACAGCAAGGCTCTCAGCCTAGTCCTGCCTTCTAAGCTTACTACCATGGGCCATTCTGGGTCAGGGACATATGGGATCCCCATCAAGGAAATAGACACAGGCAGGGAAAAGGCAGTGAATTATGTGCTAAGCCCTTTAGGGTTTGGTTTGTCCTGCAGGTGCATGCCTCCCACTCCCACAGGGCATACTCACATTGCAGTAGATGCGCTTCTGCACCCCAAAGCGCAGCACCAGCACATCGAAGGCTTGGTTCAGGACACCCATCACCATGGCTTCAGACTCTAGGGGACCACTCTCCTGTAGAAACAATGCTCCAGTCATGGTGTTCTCCCAGGAAGGGCCTGTGCTGTGCTCCATACAGGCTCCTGGTGAGTGCATACCTAGAAGGATGGGGGAGGAGGAAGGGGTAGGGATCACATTGCACATTTACCTTTACTAGAACAGCGAAGAAGAGGCCGATACTGAGTTCCTGCACACGCTTGGAAGCCATGCGGCGGTCATTGCAGTGGTCGGCTTGCTTTTGTAGGGTATCAGGTTCCACATCTGGCTGCTCACTGTAGCCTGGGGAGAGGGTGATCAGGGTTGCTAGTGAGTAGGCTGAAGAAGGTTGTGTGCTGAGGCAAGGGATCTTGGGAAAATTATGGTCTCAGGCTTTCAGTAAGTTCCACTGCAGCTCCCATCATCCAGGTGTGGGTGGACAGTGTTCAAACTTAGGCTTCTCTGTTCCTTGGGACTTCTATGATAACAGTAATGTGGTCTCTGGTCACTTACTCTGAGATTGGGTAACTCTTGAGTGGCAAAGGTCTTCCCAGGCCAGAGTCTTGTCCCTTACCCAGAGCAGCAGCCAGGAGGCGGTGCACTATGACGTCAGCGAAGCGGCGGATGGGAGAGGTGAAGTGTGTGTAGAGGGGAACGTTGAGAGCATAGTGCCGGAACTGTGCCTGGTCCTGCAGCATCCCAGAGCAGAAGTACAGTGCCATCTGGAGGAAGAGTGGGACTAAGCCTGGATGGGTCTAGTGGGTGCTGAGACCCAAAGCCTGGTCCATGACAGGGTTGGCACAGACCTCCCCTATAAGCTTTATTTAGGCAGTTGATCAAAGACAGTCAGGCTCTTGGAGCCAGGGTCATTCTACCTAAGGAATCTCAGCAGCTGCCAGGGAGGACAGTAGTGATCAGACCCCTTTTCTGTTCATGATACATGTTAGCCAGGCCCAGGGCTGCCAGGTCTCTGACCATGAGAGTAGTGCTTGTAATAACCCAGAGAGCTATGTCTCTGCTGGGTATGGGGTGTTGGGAGCCCTCAGGATGCTAGGTGGCCTCTGGCCCTGTGGGACTAACCACCAGGGCATTTGTGCAAGGGTTCCTCCCCACTAAGGCCCATGGCTGCTGAGTCCCTTGCCAGGAATGATGCAGAGGGGTTGCCTGGGGACTGATCCTTAGGATGTATCTGGGCTTCCACCCTGGGTCAGAATGATAGCAGATAGGAAAACATACGGCCATATTGGCCCAGGGCTGTAAATTGTCTTCCGGAGACAGAGCTAAAGCTGAGGATGTCACATGTCCCTGGCCAGCATGAGAAGGTGCCAACTCCCATGGGAGTGCAGCTCATAAGGAGCTTCCCAGCCTTGTTGAGCCACCCCCATCTCCTCTGGCTCTGATCTCTGCCCAGTTGATGGCCACACTTGCACACTGGTTCTGCAGTACTCCAGCGTACACCAGCCATAGGATGCAGTTTGTTAGCCTGCCAGCCTGTGTCTGCTTCTGACCAACTGTCCAAGGTAATACACTTGTCTAAAATACCTGAGCAAAAAGAGTCACTAAGCTGTTCTCAGCTTCAGTACAACCTAGACAAAGTCTGGTCTCAGCCTTGCCACAGCCCCTGGATTCTGCAGCTGCTGCCTGGAAGGAAGTTCACTACCTTGAAAGCTCCAGAGTATCTGACCAAATGGACAGCCTGCTCTGGTTACTCCATGAACATAGTCTTCACAGCAAGTCATGCTTATCTTTGCGACTCAGTTCCTCAAAAAGGCTGGGGTGAGGAGGAAAAGGGGTTCAGGCTCCTCCTTGGTCAGTATAGCTGTCTCCAGGCAGGGCAACAATAATGGCTTCTCTGCAGTGGCCAGAGATCCTTGGGATAGCTCTGGTGTCCTGTTGCAGCAGTTTTCTTGGGAATCAGGCCTCACTCCTCTCACTTTTGTGCTTGCTGTAGCTGTGCCCCTGGCCTGTCCCATCACTGGGTCACTCCTTGCCCCGGAATCCTGGAGGGCAGAAGCATCCCACACAGCACAGCCCAAGGTCTTTGAGGCTTCTGGTGAGCACAGCAAGGTGCTCAGCCTCTCTGCTGTCAGCACTGCCCAGGGTAAGGGTGGGGAACAGACACTGGAGATTGGGAGCAGGGAACAGGCAGTCAGGCCCCCAAAGGCCCTGATAGCGCCATCATAGTAGAGCCAAGAGTTATCAGGAAATAAATCAGCTGTGGCTGGCTGAGGCCACCTGACTCTCATGAACAGATTGGATGTGCCAAGAGTGACTGACCCTTGAAAAATGGCCTGCCACTGCCCTGACAGGTGTGGGGGTCCACAGCTGACCCCATTAATACCCATAACTCCCATAGACCTGCCAATCTACTGAGATGGTTCCCATCCCCAGGATGCTTAGGCCCGGCAGGAACTGCAGAATAGTGACAGGCTGCTAAGAGTCAGTCCATCTGTCTAGCTCATAGCTGTCACCTGCTTGGGGACATGGGCCCAAGCTCCTAACAAACTGATTCTCCTGGTCAGACTCTGCAGCTGCAATAAAGGTGGAGGCTTTTTCTTGCCTGGGGTCTCTAGCAACCACAGTCTAGAGCAGCCCTTGAGGGCTGGAGCATGCTTTTGCACACACACAAGATTCTTCTTGAGCCCAGGGCTTGCCTGTCCCAGGTGTGACTGCTGCATCCCTTGCCTGATAGTGTTCCTTAGCAGCTCCTCTCTATCCAGCAAGCCCCAGAGCAGAGCAAGACAGTGGTGGGTTATATACACATGGTGCTTGCTAGTCAAAGTTACAGGTACTTCTGGGATCAAGGACAGGTGTGGCCTCTCCTTACCTGCATGGGCCGGGAGTACATGTTGGTGAGCACCTCTTTCCGGGCCAGAGAGTACTTGTCGTCTCCAAATGTTTTGGTCAGGCTTTTCTAGAAGTAAACCCCAGAAACCTCTATAAGATATGGCCAGGTTTGGGAAGAGGTTTGAGGATTCACCTGCTAATCATCCAATCCTAAGTTTGGGGAGGGTAAAGAGGGGTCCTAGGTTATGGGCCCAGCCTTGGGTTAATGACTACCTGTAGGGCACAAGAGAAGTGGTTCATAGCCTGTAGCACACAATGGGCCTAAGATCTTCCAAGCTTAGCTGGCAGATCACTCTTTGACTAGAGAAATCCTCTGCCCCTCCACCCAACCCCAACCTTGAAGCACGGGTGGGAAGTCTCCTTTTTGTGGGATGAGCCAGGACACTGGTTCTGCAACCCCTACAGCTTAGCTCCAAGAAGGGGGCACTTGAAGCGACTTCCTCTAAGAAAGAGTCCTTGTTTCCAGTCAGTCCAGCGCAACAAGGACTAATCCTTGGTATAGGACATGTCAGTATATATATATATACATACACACACACAAGTGAGCCTGAAGGAATGGCCACTCTTTCCACCAGAGATTTTTACTCTGCACCATCTCTGGACCAGGTATGTCCTGAGAGCATCTGCCCTTCAATGGGAAATGAGTAGCCTCCCTTGGTCCAGACCAGATAATAGAGCTTTTCCCTAGCTGGAGCCATCCTCCCCACTGTAGAGGAGATCTGGCTAGATAGGGAGCGACTACAATAAGGCATAGAAGTCACCACAAGCCCAACTTTCAGGCTTTCGTCTCTTTTCTCCAAGCAAGACTTCCCATTACCTGCCCACCAGAACTCACATTGAGGGCCCCTGCAGAGCTGACATCCATGGGCAGTCCCATCTGGTCACAGAACTCCACCAGGTCACTGAGCATCTTTGTCTGTGGTGGTGGGTGCCGGCGCAGCAGGGCCTGCTCTGGGAAGGTGCGGAAGATCTTGTGGGCCACTGCCATGTTGGCCAGGAGCATGAATTCCTCTACAAGCCTGTGGGGAAGGGGTAGTCACTAGAGGGGCCCTGGAGGCAGGTAACACTGTTCCTGTCCCAAGATCTCTGCTCAGCTGGTTCTCTTACACCTTAGTTCCCAGTGTAAGAACCTTCCTGTGATCTGCTCAAACTTGTTCCTTCTAGTTCTTTCTCTTTTATCTCCGTGCTCTGGTTTTCCCAGAGTCAACCTGTCAATAATGATTTTCTCTTTCTGTCTGTGAATGTGTGTGTGGTCTCCTTGCTCCATGGTAATACTCCTGGGGAACAGAGACAAAAATGTCTCATTTCCCATTGAAGGGCAGACTCCGCAAGCTGTATATGTCAAGACTTGGGATTCTCCCTCAGAGGCAACTCTGGGTTTGGCAGTGTCTGAGGAAGCCTGGGATAAAGTTCTCTATTAGAGGTTGACTACTGTTGCTTGGTCATACCTGTCATCTAAACAGGCTCTTGAGGAATGTCAGACATAGCAAGGGAGAATCCCTCCTATGTCCCGACTAGACCTGCTATGAAGAGTCTTGCCTCAGGGAGTTTTTTCTACATCAAGGAATAGGCAAGTACCTCAGCAGGTGGGGCCTGGGCATGCCTGGCTTCTGTCACAGGTGCCTGGGCACACCTCTGTCATGGGAACCTTAGCCGACTCTTTCACTATGCAGGAGACCCAGCTCAAGAAAAGAAGCCTTTCTGTTGCCCACTAATTGGTAGCCAAAGCTCTTTAGGCAGTCATTCTGTGTCCCAGTATCCAATCTGTCCTTGTGCTTATTAGTGTCTGCCAATCACCATCACTGACTACCAAGTCTCCGAGACGCAGTGTGAATGCTGGTTCTGCCGTACTCTGGTGGAGCTCTCAGTGAATCACAGAGCTCTCCCAATCTTCCTTCCCAAAGTGATCACAGGCAGGAGGCAGAGGGAACGTGTTCTGGGTTGGATACAGACAGGAATATCAACTGCCCAAGACACAGTGGTGTCTTCCCTTCTTCTTATCCACCATACAAATGACTAACACATCTGATAATCCTCCTTGCCTCAGCCTCCAGAGTGCTGGGATGCTCTGTCTGTTCCTGCTCTGGCTGTTACCCAGACAGATGCTCCCATGTTTGTGAATTTGTCTATTCAACAGGCATTGCTATGGGGGGGGCAGACATTTGTCCAGATTTTTTTCTCTTCATGCAGTCCCAGAATCCTGTGGACCAGGGCTGAGCCAGGACTGCAGTTTATAAGTGAAGCCGGCAGGTGGCAGCAGGGCCACACACCAGGGCTGTGAGGACTTGGCTGGCAGGCAGGATCAGGAGCAGGGCTGGGCTAGTGGTTCAGATGGGACCCTCCTTGCCTCAACCTACGGGTCAGAGAATATCTTGGGATGAACCAGACTCCTGCTCCAAAGGAGTGCCTCTGCTTTGCTATTCATGAGCTTGTGTAGGGACAAGAACAAAAACACAGAGAAGGTTTGGGGTGATAGAGGGGCCACTATGGGAAACAGGCACTAACAGACTTCAGGCAAGCTGCTTCTCCAGGGACCATAACCCTACTACTTATTTTCCCTGGACATCTGCACAATACCATAGGCTACCCCAAGGCCTTGAGAAGAGAAGCACATGGATAACCCTGATCACAGTCTGGTGTGGCTCTGGACGCATAGGCTGGCCTTGCTCAGGTGCCTTGGTACCTGTGGATCCCATTTCCATTAGCAGTCCTTATCCATCTGTCCATATTCTCTCTCTCCATCCATCTATCCTTCCCTTACTCTCTCCCTTTGAGCTAAGACATAAGCCTGTGAACCCTCTACAACAATTTAACAAGATCAAAGCAGAAACCTAAACACTGTCACCAAACAGGAGGATGGCACAGGAGTAAGTTCCCATTCTCTGGGTGCTAATAAGGCTCATTACTGTTACAGGGCGGCTGTGGGAGCCATTTCCTCACACCTTGCCCTTAAAATCTTCCCACACCTGCAAGTGAAAGGGGAAGGGGCAAGCCTGTGTACACCACAAAGGGCTTGGCAGATGCTCTGGACTTGGAGCCCCACAACTCCCAGGAGCCCCACGACTCCCAGGAGCCCCATGACTCCCAGGAGCCACAAGAGCCCCAAAAGCGGTAAGATGGCCCCCAGTGGAACTCCGGAACTGTCAGGTTGAGACATGGTAAAGCCACTAGGAGCCAGAGCTCCACTGAGCTCAAGATTTCCTGTGGGGTCATTAACCCCATGGAGGGGTGCACAGAGATCCTTTACTCTTACCTAGGGCTAGTAAAGGGTCCTCTTTGCTGGCACCTTTCTATCCCGGGCAGTTCTCATTGTGAACAGCAGAGGGCCCCCAGAATCTTCCATTCCAGGTCCTGGGACGTGGCAGGAGTCGCTTAGAACCCAAGAACTTCTGGGAAAGAACCCCAGAATTCACAAATTGTGGCTCTGTGGCCCAATGTCTGGGGGGGTGTCCCCCAGTGGCTGTTTCTTTCTTAGCCAAATCCTCTGTGATAAGGGTTCTGTGCAAACAAGGGTGTGATGGTGGCCTCTGACCAGTAAGCTCGCAGCCATCTGACCCATTCTATCTTGTGAGGAAGGGGCGATGCCGCATTGATGAGCTCACACCCAAACTCAAACAATACCCTATACTATCCCAGGGCAGATGAAGCAGGCTGGAGTACATTAGGATATGGGACTGGGAAAGTGGCTGAGAGCTGTCTGGGTTGCCATGACTTAGGCTTTTCTTCTGGTCCGGGCACCTGCCTTCAGTCTTAGGACACCTCCTCCCCCAGTGACAGCATCGCATAGGCATGAGATCAGTCAGCCCCGCTGGGGATGGGGAGCTGGAGCCCAGCAACTGCCTGACAACTGCTCTAAATAGGGGCTCAGGAATGGCTGCCAGCCAGGATCACCTTCCAGAACAGCAAGCCAAGCCTTCAGAGAAGGGGCCTCAGTCCCAGGCCTGGCATCTGCTGAGCATCTGGAGCCCTGAGCCTCTAGGGCCCCATAACTCTGGAGGTCTTGGGTGGGACTGTGCTGTGACAAAGCTGTCAACCAGGACATCACAGCCCTCACTCACAGCATCCCCTACCTGTTGGCAGGGCTTGCAAGACCTGGTGAGAGAGGGGGCAGGTTTGCAGTTTCTCACCAGTTGTTCTCAGGGAACAACTGAGCCAGTGTTTCATCTCATAGCAAGCAACAACCAACCTATGTATAAGCACACACCACAGATGCACATTCATATAATAGAAAGGCAGTTTCACCCAGAACTATACTAATACCACTTAAAGAGAAAGACAGCTCACGCATACAAATGTGCGTGAGCTGCCAGGGCTTGCTTTGTTCATTTTTTATTCTCTGTATCTTCACCTTAGGAAGTGAGTGTGCTCAGCGAACATCTTATGAGAGACAGCTGCTGGAGGTAGCAACCCACCATCTGAGGACCTGAACTGGGACATGTTTGTTTGTGTCTTAAATGTGCTTATTATTTGCAGTTTACTTATAAAAGTTTGTTTGCTTGTTTGTTTTGAGATAGGGCCTTTTCTATGTAGCCCAGACTGGCTTGAGACTTGTGATCCTCAGCCTCAGCCTCCTGAAGACTGAGATTATCAGCGTGAATCACCATGCTTGACAGAGATCCGAAAGCGGTTAGGTGAGAAGCAGGCCTCTGAGGAAGGTGGGCATGCCAACCAAGCAGATGCAGTGTATTAAGTGCCTGGCCTTAAATAAGTGCTAAACAGACTATGGTAATGTGTACCCTGGCCTAGACCTTGCTCCTCTTGTCTGGGCACCTGCCCTGTTATAATCTACCTTTTCCTAGAGCAACAGGGTATATACGACTGTGTCAAGGGTTCCAACTCTAGGATTTGGGATAGATTTCCAGAAGTTTCCCCAGTTCTTTCACCACAATGTCATCACCTTTGTCCTTATTTTCATCTCCTGCTGCTCTGTTGCCTTCACACCAAACTGCATCACTCTTCTTCCTGCTCCACCCTACTCTAGCCCTAGTCAACTTTTGAGGCCCTTTTGGCTTCTGTCCTTTTGTATCTCTGTTCAAAGTGGACTCAGCCCAGAGTCCACTCTCCTCTCATTTCTTTTCTTTGGCTATCATTCAGTCTGGAAGGTGATGTAGGGAACTCTCTTTTAGCATCCTCCTGGTCCCCATCATAGTACCTGGTCTTCAGGACTGTGATGGCCTCCTGGTCCTAGGTTATATCTCATGGTGCATGCTCTAGTCCCAGGGTGGATGTTCAACAACAGGCACAGAGGTGAAGGGCTCCCAGGACAAATCACATCCGGCTCCCGCTCAGAAGGTAGGACTGCTGGGTTCCTATTCCCAGTGAGTGCTCTTTCTGTGTAGTTCCCGGGAGTTTCTGACTCCAAATACTTCCTGCCAGCTATGCTGATAACTTGGAGTCACCAAGTCTCCTGAGTGTTCATTTACATCCCTACCCCATCTATTGAGTACCATTTTCCTAATATACAGCAGCAGAGTTATTTACAACACCAGTGGCTGGTAGGCCTTAGCCTTCAGGGCTAGCTGTCTCTTTGTTGGATTACTTTTTCACCATTTCTAGCTGTGGCCTCACTCTGCCCTGGGTGCCACTTCTCCTAGGGCCTGAGGATACTCTTCTCTTTCTGGGTGGGAGGAGCAATGTGCGAATAGGCAAGTGATCTGTTCCAACTCCCACTCCCTAAGCAGCAGTCTGTGCTCTTGGGGACAGCTGCCTCGGTGGCAGAATGCCTCAATCCACCCCTAAGATGCTCCCATAGGGAGGTATGCTCACAAGCAGGATTAATTCCAAGGGATGTCAAGGAACCAAGAATGAAACATAAAAGGCCCAATGTGGAAAGTAAGGAATCAAGTCAAGAGGCCTGGACCCCACCTGGGAGCTGGAAGGCTGCTGAACAAAGAAGATGTTTCATTAAGTATGTGGCGATGGTTGGAGGTGGGGAAGAGAACCAGGGCCAATTAGGGTGAGGGCTGAGGAGTTCATGGCTGGTAGACAGCAGCCAAAGCAGTAATAGGGCAGTACAGGGATTAAGTGAGCCAGGTGAGCAAGGTGTGTGCACTGGCCCTCAGGATGCCAGAGCAGAGGGTAGAGGTGGTAGACTGAGTCAGAAGGATGTAGATGAGCTGCAGTAGGCTGCCCTGGTGAACTGGTGAACTGCTGCAGAGCAAAGGAAAGGGTAGGAAAGGGCCCCTGGGGCTGATAGTAGATGCAAGCCAGCAGCGTGGTAGGCCTGGGGAAAACAGAAAAGCAGTAGGGGTGACAGGTCAGCTACAGACGATGCTCCATTCAGTGACGGTGAGAGTCAGTGTCAGAAGGAAGGGAGCTGGGGAGGGACTTCTATTTTCAGATGAGCTAAAGGTATTCTCTAAGGCAGGGGCTCATGCTCTGAGACAGCCTGAAGGAAACCAGCCAGAAGGCCAAGAAGAGGAGGTGGAAGGAAAGTCACTGTCTCATATCTGATTCTAGAGAAGGTGAGTTCCCAAGTCAGTGCAGAAGAAGGGTCTACAGCTTCTGTCCTGACCATGCTCTCTGTAGCAAGGCTGACCCAAGGCAGCTAATGCTGTTTCCTTACAGACCCTAGAGGTCACAGGTCACTTCTGACACCATGCTGCAGCTGTCAGAAAGAGAGGACCCTTGCTCAATCTCATGGCCGGTCAGGGACAGAGAAGCTAGATGTTACATTCCCCAGGCTCCTCATCCAGCACTGAGCCAGAGAGCAGATGGGTGGCCCCAGAGCACTGTCAAGCCCATTGGACAGTGGAGAGAAGAGGCTGTCACTAACCTTGGGTCTCTCCTCAGGCAGGAATGATGTGCTGAGGGCAGGCCCCATCCAGACCCAGCCTCCTCAGGCCTTGCCTTCCTATTTTCTACCCCTCTGCACCTGGCCTCTCAATACTGCCGGGCAAGGGAGGTGGGGCCTATGAGATATTCTACCCTCGGATCCAATTTACCTGCTAGCCCAGAAGAGAAACCCATCCCACCCTTTACAGACCCAGAACACTGGCAAAGTGGCTTTAGAAGTGGTCTGGAGCTGAGCTGGGACTGAAGCCTACAAGGCCAGAGCTGAGGGGCTGGCTGTTGCTGAAACCTGAAACTGCATCCATTTTCAAAGACCAAAACCAAGTGTGAGACAGGAAGAGCTTCTCTGCCCTCAGCCACCAGGGCACTTGTCAGAACTCTGTGGGAATCTCATGCTAATGGAATTAGGCCACTCACAGAGATTGTTCAATTAGCTCTTGGTGAAACTGCTAACTTGGAAATTTGATAAGAATTGCTCCCAGCCACTTTCAAATTCATTTCTTCTGAAAACCACATGGGCACATCTTCACTGTGGGTTAAAGAGCCCTTGGGCTCCTTAGTAGCTGTGAGGGCAGCTGCTGGGCCTTTCACAGGAGCTGTGTGCTGGAGCATGGCCCCTTCTCTACAGCTGGGCAACCCAAGGTGGGGAGGCAGCAGCCGCCCTCACAGGAGACCTGCTGCTCTCTCAGGGGCCCCAAATTGAGTGTAGTGTGGTGGAAAACGGCAAGGGAATGGGGCGTGATGGGAAGTCAGTGGTCCGATCAGCACTAAATTGAGGGCTGCTGGGGGTGGGAAACTTTAAGAGGTCTTTGTTGCAGTTCCCTTTGAGGCCAGGCCAGGGTGGAGCTGGTGGCTAGGAAGCTGGAAAGTGGAGGCGTTGGGGAGGGGGGTAGCTGTAGTCTAAGCTGCAGGGGAATGGGGAGGGGCACCTGGGGAGAAGAGGCAGCAGTAATTTGACAAGGCGCCCACCATGGCTGCACCACAGGGCCACCCCACGTCACAACTAGAGCCTCTAGTTGACCCCTTTCCTCCTGGGCTCCCTGCAACCTGCTCAACGTTTGGACGTTCCCGTGAAACCACAGGGAAATGAATGGGGCCTAGTTCACAGGCATGGAAAACCCCAGAGGAGCAGGCCTCTGGAGCCAGACATAACAGGCCTTGTGGGTGAGGCCAGAGCCAGGTTTTCTAGTCTGTGGGGCTGAATCTACTCCAAGCCTTTCTATAGGTTCAGCAGGCAGAGCCCTACTGCAGTGAGGCACGTTTGAGCCATGTTTTTCTAGTTCAAAAGGAAGCCTCCAGAGGCTAGACAGCCAAGTGCAGCCCTGTGGCCCTGCCAAAGGGAGGCCCAGTGGCTGTGGTAGGGAGGGGGAAGGGATTGCTCCCAGCCAGTTGACAGCACTGAAAGCCCTTTGTCAGCATAAAGCTAGCCACGAAGACTTGCTCTTCCCAAAGCTCAGCTCTGTGCACAGAGGCACGGGGCAGGCCTGCACGTGGGCAGCAGCTCTGGCCCCTAAGCAGAACCAGGCAGCAGTTTGAGCTCTGTGGCCTTGTAGCAAGGGGTAATTGGGCCTTGCTGGCTCCTTTATGATGTTGACACAAACTCCTTTCTCTAGTTCCACTGGAGCAGGACCCACTGGCTAGAGGAGGTGTGGCCAAGGCACACAGAAGAACACCACCTCAAGGGGCCACTGCCTGCCCACAACAGCTCTATGGCCCTGTTCAGACTCCTAGCCAAGGCCGGGGCTCCCTCTCATGCTCAAGTAGAGGAGGCTGGCTCTGTAGACCTGTAACAAGAACAGAACTTGGACAAGCTCAGGGGAACCAACTGAGTCACCCCTAACTTTGGGAGGGATCAACTTTGGTTCTAAAGCTAAGATTTGGGTACTAAGCTGTTCAAGGGAGAAGAGTGTTTTAAACACAACATTCTCTCATATATACATACACACAACTACAAAAGACAGCTAGATAGGAGAAGGGAGGAGCCAGGTACTCCTGGGAACTCAGGCTGCTCTGCTTTATTGAAAGTATGTTTTACTTGCCTCTAAGAAAGTGCTCTTGCCTGGGCTGCTGGGGAGTGGGCCCCATTTTTCAAGGCCACCCTGGAGTGATGAAGGCACTAATGGTGGGAAGGAAAAAAGAATACGGACAAGCTCTTTGTGTGTTTTGTCATCTATCCCTATGAATCCTTTCCCAGGAAGATACCGTAGGTCTTAATGTTCACAGGGGGATATTGAGTCTCAGAGGCTACAGAGGATGACTAGGTCCAGATTGTGGCAGGGCCCAGATCTGGGGAGCCACCAAGACCTGCAACTTTGACTTCACCAGGCTTGTGGGAGTCGGGGTGGCTGTGCTAAGTGGGAGGAGGTAGAGAAACAAGTGATTCCCTTTGGAGAGCCCTGCTCTGGGATGACACATGAGATTCAAATGCTTGCAGGGCTTCTGCTCCCTAAAGAACTTCAGGCCTCACTTGGCCGAGACTCTCAAACCTTTTTTTTTATATGGGATGTTACCCTTTCCTCCCCTGGTACCAGGCAGGCTTGTGTATCAGTTTTCCTAGGCAGCCTGTTCCCATAACAAGTCAGAGGCACAGAACAGCTAGATTTGCATGGTGGGGTCACCCCGTGGGTCTGTGTTGCAACATTGTTTGGCTCCATACAATGAAGAGGACACACTGGAAGTAACTGAGTGTCCCTTCTGAAGTGTAGGCAATCTCTGTCTGGGCAATACAAGACCAGGCCTGCAGAGGCTGTGGGAGGAACTTGAGTATGCCTTTAGGGAGGGACATTAGTGCTGGGAACAACATTTAGCTCTGAAGGGAGCCCTGGAATGAGTGAAGCAAGTTCCTGATCTGCCTCACTCCCCTTCCCACGATGCACACTGCACCTGCAATGGCCCCAGAACCAAGCATGGCCCGATTTCTATCTGCTCACTTGAGGCTCTGGAGAAGACCAGAACAGATGGAAGAAGCAGACAGGCTGAATACTGGCATAGGGACATAGTCAGGGCTGTCTGAGTTGTCAAGCCACTGGTGTGGAACTGCCTGCCTAGAGCCTGTTCACAGGCTTCAGTCTTTGGAGGGTACAACGGAGATGATCCTTCTCACTTTCTTGTCCTCTATGGCTTTGCTGACATTGAAGGTTATATCTAAGTAAGCCATAGCTCTATCACACATGGTGGGGGAGAGATTAGAATAAGCTTCCTAGAAAGAGTAGCACTCGTGAAACCATTAGGGAACCACCAGCCCATCTTTTTCACTAGAAGTCCAAGGCACAGCTGAGGGGCATCCCAGAGCCAGAGCTAGACACACTTAGGTTGGAGCGAGGCTTATGGTTGAAGGGTCTTTATACATGTATCCCTGCTTTGCTCCAACCCTGTCAGTTCATGGATAAGCTGTGGTCAGATCCATTCTCAGTGATGCCCTCATAAGTTTGCTCACTCAGCTGCTCTCTACAGCAGTCCTGGATGGGCCTCTCCACTTGTCTGCTCTGCCCTCCTCTGCCTTCTTCTGCCAGTCACAGCTACCCAGAACCACTAATATTGCTGCCTTATTTCCTAGTACCTTGAACAGTGTCTAGGACATAGTACACAGCCACTAAATCTTTTTAATAACAACAGCAACAATAATAACAATAATTATTATTCCTGTGTCCATTGAGTTAACAAGACCAGAAATCTGCTGCTGCCATTGGGCTCCTGGGAAGTAAAGCTCCCATCTACATGGAGCCACCCACTCCACAGCCTCCACACCTATCACAACCATTCTTATAAGTACTTCCTGTTCAGGTCAGCCCACCATGGAAGCTAAGTCAGTGCTCTTCAGAGACCCATCCTATAGCCAGAGAGATGCAGAAATCATAAAGACCCTATATGCAGATTGTATTACACACCAGACAGTTCTGTCCTCATGGCTAAACTTAGAAAAATGGCTCCTATGAAATGCCCCAGAATGCAGAGTCCTGGGAAATTCTATCACTCACCTCACAAATTAGAAGACTAATAATTATGCATGTTGTAACTCCAGTGTAAACTTCATTCCTTTGCTTGCCCAGAAACCTTTACTGGACACCCGCTAGAGTCAAGCACATGGAAATAAGAGAGCCCACAGAGACAGGTATGTAAAGCAGTATTCATGACAAATACCCAAGGAAAAAAGACATGGTAAAAGAAATATGCTTGGGCTCAGAGGTATGAGTTCATGGTCTTTTGGCCTGCAAAGAGACTGAGCAGGATGATGGGAACATGAGGCAGAGGAAGGAGCTAAGGGCAAGGTACAGACCACAAGAATCCCCATCCTTTGGGCCTAGTTCCTCCTAAAGACTCTGCCACCTTCCAAAAACAGTCACCAGAGAGGGACCAAGCCTTCAACTCATGAACCTATGGGCCATTTCATATTTATACCACATAGGGTGACAAAGGAATTAGGAACCAGGCTCCCAGAGACATCCAGCATAGGAAGGAAAGGACATGTACTGCCTCTCTCAGCTGGGGTCTCATTTGAGAAGCAAGTGCTCTGTGAGCAGGTGGTAGGATAGGCTTCTGTATTTTGACATGGAGAGGACAAATCAGGTGCTTTGGTGCTGCCTGGTGGAAAGGGGGAACCACTTGTGCATGTGTGTCTGGTGTGGTACAGGCACATGTCAGGGAAGCCCAGAACTCGCAGGATGGGGACACATCCATTTAAAGCACTCTGAACCCAGTTCATAAAACCATGGGTCAATATTTTTAAAGTCATATAACTAATGAGCTCTGCCAGACTCAACAGACCGCATCCCAGTGGGTGATAAGACAAGTGTTAGCTTAGAGGAAACAGCCCAGGCAGGAAGAGGCTTTTCTTAATCTGTTGGGTTTCCTGTTTATAGCAGAGCAGCTGCCCTTGGATAAGAGTATTCATTGATCAGGTCACCGACAAAGGAGGCTTAGTTACCATGCTTACCCTGTTTGGGTTTAAGCAATAACTGTCTATAGACAAGAAAAAAATTCAATCATGGCAAGTTCAGTAGGTCCTATCAGGTCAGCAAAAGCTGCCTCAGATTCTCACTTCCAAGTATTATTATTCTCACTGACCCTCCACTATCTTGAGGTAAAATAAAATGCATAGAAACATAAGGTGTTGGTCCTTTATAAACAAAGCAAATAATAACTGCTAAGAATTATTTAAAGCGTGAATGTGTACACCTGTAACACCAGCACTCAGGAGACTAGAACAAAAGGTTTGCCACAGGCTTGTAGCTAACTTGATCTATGGAGCATAGCAAGTTCCAGGCAATCTGGGCTACATGGTAAGACTATCTAAATAGTAATAATAATAATAATGATGATGATGATGAATCTCAGGTGGCCTATTTAATTGATCATCTCACTCCCAAGTTATTTTTAGGGAGGAGCAGATGACTCCTCAGTTCTTATTGGGTCTAGCACACTGCTAAATATTCCATAAATATGATTAGTAGTATAGGTTGGCAATCCCTTATTTGAAATGCTGAGACCAGAAGTGCTTCATATTTCATTTTTTTAAATTTGGAAATTTTTGCATAGACTCCCTAATACAATAAAATTTGAAATGCCCTAAAATCTAGAACTTGAAGCTCATAAAGAATTTGGTTTTGGATTTTTTAGATCAGGAATTCTCAAGCTACATTACGAAAACCTCCTACAGTAGATAAAGGAGACAAGAGTCCGGTGATTTGGAAGAAACAGCGGCATGTAAAGGATGTAGGACACAGGAAAAGTAAGCCATGCTTGCACCAGGAGAGGTGTCCACCAGGTGTCTGCTGCTGAACGTCTCCAGTGTGCCAGCCAGGCTGGAGAGAATGTAATTGCTGCTGGGCACAGGGAGTCAGATTACCTGCTCATCACCTTCTATCAGAACTTCATCCACCATAAACCGGTGCTGTGGAACAATGGTCTATACCCTGTCCCTTATATTTTAAATGAATGCTGATTGGCCAGTAGCCAGGCAGGAAGTAGAGGCGGGGCAATGAGAATTC
>LOJH01006776.1:15808-28744 GCA_001685095.1 Ellobius talpinus | reverse complement strand
AGAGAGAGAGAGAGAGAGAGAGAGAGAGAGAGAGAGAGAGAGAGAGAGAGTAGCCTGGAAAGAGAGCTCAGTGAGTAGGATGCTTGATCTGCAAGCAGAAAGATCTGAGTTCGAAACCAATCCCCAGTACCCATGTGAAAAAGAATGGAGCAGCAGACATCCCAGACATCTAATTCCGGCACTAGGGGAGAGAAGAGACAAATGATTCCTGGGGCTTGCTGACTAGCCAGTCTATGCAAATAGTGAGCTCTAAATTTAGCAAAAGACCCATCCTCATAAACCAAAGTGACTCATAGAGGAAGATACCCAAAGTTTATCTCTGGCCTCCATATGTACACACAAACATACACCACACACACATACACAGACACACCACACCACACACGCACACGCACACACATATACACACAGAGATTTTTCAGGCAACCAAGAGTTTATGATTCTGTGGATAGGACCAGAGCCTTGGAATGTGCTGTTAGCCAAAGATTCTCATGCAGATGGTTAAAGAACAAAGCTTGAAGAAACATTTCCCAAATCCATCATGGTCTTAAACTTCAAATGCGTTATGATCCTAGACGCTGGTTCCTGGCACCAAGCCCCATAAATGAATAAGCAGTTACTCATCCACTTTAGAAAGTCTCTACTCCTGTCCTTGCTTTGAACAAAATACTATATTTACCGCCATCACCAGAGTGAAAAGGACCAGGAGAAGCAGTCGTCTGGAGGGAATGAGGGCCGTGAGAGTTTCAACATGCCCTTCTTCACAGTGTCCATTGTGCACTGGACTCAAATGATAGATGCTCTGAGCCATGACCCACCATACACTCAGAAGTGTGTCCCTTTGTTTAAAGTCAACTCGGTCATCACACAGACGTGCTGGACCCAGTAGGTACTGCAGAGATGAACAGGACAGGAAGCTATCAATTGGAAGCCTCATCTAGAAGTTTCTCAGGGCTCAGCACCTAAGGAAGCTGTGAGGTCTGTCACATGGAGGAAAGGGAACTGTCTGCATTTGACCACGCAAGGCAGCACTGTCCTGAAGGAGGCAAGAGATCTGCCTGTGGCCACGCTGTTGTCCTCCTTGGTGCAGGTTATTGGAGGAGCTTGGCAATACACAGCATCAACTATAGAATACCTGAATCCTTGGGACAGCAGCTGCCTCCCCCAGGAGCTCCAGATCACAGAATGTGATGTTTCCCACAACCCGATTCATTTTTGCTTAGGAAATATCAACCACAAAAATGAGTTTAACCTTTTGAGCTTCAGTTTGGCACCTCACTCGTTCCCACCCTCAAATGTTGTCTCCCACCCCATCTGGCTGTGGCAAGACTCATTCGAGGACCAGACATCTCTAAAATTAGGCATCGGCTGAGATTTATGCTGATTCTCTTGATTCAGTCCAGACTTGTCAACTTCCCTGGAAGCAAGCAGAGTGTTCCATAAATTACTGCAGCCTTTAAACAACCAAACTATTTTTAAAGGGTGGTCTATATCAAATGCAATTAAATCTGAATTGTTGCCTCAATAACTCTGCCTTCTTTCTTTTCTTGTTCTCTTACATCCCTAAGAGTATTTAGCTGGAGCTACATTAAGGGCCCTGCTCATCACTTTTCTTAGCCTCCCTAGAAATGGGAAGAGCAGTGACACTTTTCATTTCCAGAGGTGTGGAAACGGAGTGTCAGCACGTCTCCCCTAAACTGCACTGCCCAGTAAGAGTGCCACCCTGATCCTGACTCCGGAAAATACTCTTGTCCCAAATAGGGGAAGCAGCAAGGGAATTTAGCTGCCCTCCAAGAGAGTCATAGAACCCAGAGGCTAAAACAGATCTCAGCATCTCCATTTTGAATGGCACTGGCTCCTGTGCTTGTGAGTTCTCAGATACCTTGCTACACTGTAGCCCTTAGGCTCCATTCTATCCTAAATGAGGCCAGCTTCCGTAGCTGTCTCTATGATAAGGCACCATGTAGAATGAAATGCCTGAGAGCTTACCATGTTCTCTTCTTGCTCAGACATCACAGTGCAATGTGTGATTGATTAGGGCTGTGTCCAAGGATCTGCTTTGTGAAGAATCTGATACCTCCATTCTTGTTGTTTGATTGATAATAGCTTTTGAACTTCATCCTTTCCTCTACTGTGGTGCCCATCTTTGGGGCACATGAGTAGGAAGTCCAGGGGCTTTCTCCTTGGGCACCAGTGAAAGACTTGACTATGAAAACCCACCGGACCTCCTTTCACCAAGCCCTTTTTACTAACCATAAGAAACTTTCAGACTGGCCTCCTTCCTTTCTCGTTGACTTCATGAATCACTTCAGACCTGCTGGAATCAGCTTTGATGTCCCCAAAGACCTTGATAATGTGCTTGAATTCCATATGCTCTCTTGGTGTGTACAAGTATCACACCCTGACAGCCACATTGCATCCTAGGTGGGGTTTGAAAGTATATAGGACAGTGTGTGTTCCTTCCCACCTCAGCCCATAACCCTTAGCCCAAAGAGGTCAATGAAAGAGAGTCATGATCTTTGGGTCTAGCAGGTGTTAGAAACCTGTAGAGGTCCCCTATCCAGAGGGCATTGCTGAAGCCATGCAGCATTGCTGCTGCTGACAGTCATTGGCTGGAGACCTGACCACAGTGACGTCACCAACTGCCACATCTCACCACTCAAATTCTCTCCGCCCGGGAAACTATCTATAGCACATTGTGCTCTCTTCCTGCCTCCAGTCCCGTCCGACTAACTTAGGATGAAGTAACGGTATGCCCTCTCCCAGGATGCTTTATTGCCATCTATCAGAAAAAGGCAGTAATAGCTATTTTAAATCTAGCAATGAAAATATAAGCAGCTTCTGTGGAAGCCGCACAATCCACAATCCTGCTTCAAACTGGGAGTGTTCCTTGTTCCCACCAAGGCTATCCCTAGTCCCTTACTAATTTTCATCAGAGACATGAGACCACACCAAACCAGACAACATTAAATGTCAGCTCATCTGCTATGAGATCTCAGTACTCTTTATTTGGAGAAGAGCCTGGTGTTAGACTTTCTATAACCACCAACTGATATTTCATAATCTGATCCTTTAGTTCTTCTCCATAGAAGCTAATACTATCTTGAGCGGGACGTTCCACATTGTATTGGACCAACCCTTACTGTAAGACATCTGACGTCCTAGTAACCAGGCACCAAATGTCAGGGGCAGTCTCTGGCTACTGTGGGAACCAAAAACACCCCTTTGCACAGTTCCAAAAGTACACTAAGGTGACACCATACCTTCTCCTCAACACTCACAACTGAAGACCACTTGATGATATTTTTTGTTTGTTTTATCTGCCTTCGTCTCTAGAGTTGGAAGGAAGGCGAGCATCTGTCCCATAAACCTACATCCCCCAGTACCTAGCACAGTACCTTCCCAGTACCCAGTACCTAGCATAGTACCCAATTACTTGTCACATCACCCAAACAAAGGCCAGATGAACCAGGAAGCTGGCATCTGTATTTGGCTCATAGGGTAATTGTGAGGGCCTAGAAATGAAAAGCGCCCCCACCATACTCAAATATTCAAGGTTTATTCCAAGTACAATGTTCAGAGAAGAGTGATTATATCCTAGAGCTCTGACCTCGCAGAGCCAGGTTGGTTGAGTGCTCGTTGTCCTCATTTCTTGTTTGTTGGCTGCTGTAATCCAAAATTCCAGTCTCAAGAGAATCAACCCTGTCCACATCTTCCACACAAACCTCAGTATAGGTTCTGCAGAGACCACCCAGGGCCAAGCCTTCCCTGCTATCTGTTTTGCAAGGTCTGGTGCTAAGAAAACGTAATAGTTCATCATACATTTCAATTGGACTGAGCTACAACACCCAATTATTTAGCCTAACATTATTCTGGATGTTTCAGTGTTGGCACTTTTAGATGTGATGGATATTTAAATCAGTGGGCTTTAAATAAAAGCCAATTTTTCTATATAGTATGGGTGGGCCACATCCAATCCGTTGAAGACTTGAAGAGAACACAGGATGTAATTCCCCCGAGCAAGAGAGAATTTTGCAGCAGATCACCTGTAGGCTTTAGTTGAAACATCAGCTCTTGCTGAATTTCCAGCCTGATGGCCTCTGGGGTTTCTCACCCCTTGGCAATCATATGAGCTGAGTTTTAGTTCAAATACTCACATCCAAACGTGGGTCGATTGAGACTGCCCAGCCCTGAAGGGAGGTAGTTACAGTAACATGCTGTCTGCAGGATTTCAGTGTAAATGCGAGACCCTCATCCAGTCTCACCGTTTCCTGGAGAATGGATTGATTCTTAGACACTTTACAATGCCAGAAGCTAACAATAAATGGGGGGAAACATACAGTTAACTCACATGGCAGTTCTGACTTAGTTTTATTTCAAATTACATTGACATCCTGTGATTTGGAGCTGTTTGAATTAACTACCCTTTTTAGAAATATATACTTAGATTTCAAGTTCCAGAGAGCCCGGGTTGGGGATGGGCTTGGGAGCCTCCTGACCCTAAGCTCCAACTCTCTGTTCACCCTGTCCAGCCATCACTTCTCTGTCACAGTGTGTCAGGAGCTCATTGCTAGAAGTCTCTGCCGGGCATTGTAATGGAGTCTGTCTTCCTGCCCACAACCCACAGGTTGTAGTTCTGGCCACTGGTGCCTCCCCGAAAAACTATGGTTCCTCTTTCACAAGCCAAACCTGTGGACATTTTAAGACTGCCATGTAGAACCCAGACTTTTCTCTTCCCCATATTGAAACCCCAGTTTCCTCAGCTATAAAGTGAAGGGCCTAAGCCCTTTTCTCAGAACACAGCCTACGTGGGAAATTAGCAATTTAGAAGAATATTGATATCTCCACCTTCCCCTGGTCCCGCAAGCCTTGCATGTTTCCACTGACTAGCACCTCCACGGTGTTAGTCTGTTGTACAGTTTGTGCGCCTAGGAACCTGTTCATTTGAGCCTGTTCTTAGAAAATCATTGCAGCCAGTGACAGCCAGAGCACAATCAACCTGCCACTCCAAGGAGTCTGGTTTTCTCTCAGCATCCCAAACAATGAGGCTGTTTTGATAGGGGCTGTCTTGGTCTGCAATTACCACCCAGCGGCTGATTTCAGACACATGCTCAACACTGGCACGTCTGTTTTAAAATAAGCAAACTCTCCATGTGTGAACATTTGAGCAGTGTGTTTGAAAGTTCCATGTGGCAAAGAAAGGTGGCCAGAGGCCTGTGATGCTGGTTTGAATGAACATACATATGGATAGCAGCGTTGTCCGAACCCCCCACAGAGTCCCTGTCACTGGGGAGTCTTCAACAGAGGCTTTGAACAGTGAGCCAATAAGTAGCCAACAATGTGTGCTGAGGATCTACCCCATGCTATCCATAAAAATTGGTCAGAGTATAGGCCAGGATAGTTTGAAAGTGACTGCCCTAAAAAGTGCCATTTAGCTGTGGCACTGAGGCATGCATTGACGACACCAAGACCTTACCTACTTAGTATGGATGCATGGAACAGATGCTTAAGGTAGACCTGCTGTGCAGAGGGTAAGAACACTGAGAAACAGGTCCTACTATCTGCTCAAGGATAGGCACGATTCCCTTTGTCCCTTCACCTCCTCTCTCCAGCTTGACCCTGGTTTCCAGCCCTCGCCCATTCAGAAGCGAGAGAAGCAGGTGTTGATGCAAGCAAGCTAGCAGCACTTGCTGCTCTAGGATGGGTCAGGAACAGGCTGCAGGTAAGAGATTTCCCAGCTAAACAGAAATGAAGACAGCACACAGTGGACTTTGAGCAAAAGTGGGGACCATGGCCAAAGAGAAGTGGCCTAGAAGAACAAACACTAGCTGACAGACTCTGAGCAGGGCCTCCAGGCTGTAGCTGGCAGAGGAGTTGACCTTTCCTCACTGCTGCCTGACTAGGTAGAACACACACTTGGCAGAATGGATCAGGAGGCAGGCCTGTCTTCCACCCCCAAAGTCATGGCTGCCTTTGCTCTTGGCCTATTGAGTTCCTAGAATAAGAGAAGCTGGGCCTTCGCTTTCTCTAGCACAGCCCTCCATTTTGAATCTGAGGAAAGGCCCACCCAGAAAAGTTCCAGAACATGCCCCAATCAGTGTGTCCTGTAGCCAATGCTTTCTGCTTGGACTAGGAATGAACACAGGCTTTCCGTTTTCCGTCCAGTCTCTTCCCACCGAACCAGGGGCCTGTTCTCAGCACTCCCGTTCCCTAGACCTGCAGGTTCTCTTTTCCATGTACAGGAAGGTTTTGGGCAGTCTCAACTCTGAAGTCCACGGCCCTTTCTGCCCATGCTTATTAGATGGACCTGACACAAACCCGCAGGGAAGGGAAGCCAGCCTTGTGCATAAGTAGCTATAAATAAAAACCCCAAACTAGTGAAAGTTTCTAGATCTCCTTTTTATTTAAATGTTCCTCATTTATATGCAACCAATTCACAAAAGCCCACACACCAATCTGTAATGCACCTGGTATTGTGAGAGATTGCCAGTTTGGTAGTGTCAGCCCCTTCCCCCTGCCACACACACACACACACACACACACACACACAATAAAAACTGCACAGGAGTTCATGTCCTTAGGGTATAACGCTCCCGTTCATTAAAAACTGAGTCCCCCAAATAAGCAAAACAATAGACTATTTCTACCAAAGGAAGAGGTCACTCTTTAGTCCCAGTCTTCTGGCCATATCCTTCCAGGTGTTTTAGAGAGCAACTATGTCCAGAAGCTCAGCCTTGTGTCAACACTTTACCACATCAGATCCACATGTGTCTGTCCGTCTGCTAGGGCTTCTGTCACTAAGTGCCACACACTGACAGATATAATATCAGTCCCTTCCTCTCAGCCTAAATTCAAGGTTCTGAGGGGTTAGCCTGTCCTGAGGCTGCTTTTCCTGGCTTGTAGACAATCCACTGCCTGTTTGTTTCTTTCTATGAGAGCACCAGATACACTGAATTCAGGCACGCCCTGCTGCTCTCCCTGATAGTCATTTAACTCACTGAAAACTAGCTCCGAAGCTAGTCGTATCTGGAGATGCCGGGAGAAAAAGATTTTCGCAGGCATTTTGAGGGAAGACAACTCAGTTCACAATACCGAGGCCTGTGCTCCACCTTACCTGTATATCCTCATAGGTAAAATACATTCACCCATTCCAACACTCCCTAAATACTTTAATTTGCACACCATTGGCACCAAGGTTCTACCTAAAGCAGCTTTTAGGGTCAGAATCTGAAGAAAAGGATTAACATGGAATTGGTATTCTCACCCAAGACTGGCATCAGGTACCAGAAAGAGACAGTCTACCGGTCACTCAAACAGGAGTCTCTTCCTTCAGAGCTCACCGTGTAAAACCTTAAGGACAGATTAAGTAGGCATCTGTAGAGAATCCATCTCCTGATGCCGACTTTACAGAAGGCGCTGATCTTCTGTGTTCTGGAGAAGAGAGAAGAGAGCTGATTCAGTGCTCCCAGGGTAGAAATAGCTAAGTGGACAGCTTGAGCAAAACACTGCAGTTCGTCCGTTCTCCTATGATCAATCGCACAACAGTAGATTCAGTCTCCAAAGGAAGAAGCCATTGTAGCACCCAGGTTCTGCAGAAAAATGGGCTAGCTGAAGCCGAGGAGTGGCGAGGAGCGGGCTCTGATTGAAAATGGACAAATGCATGGTGCGCTTCTCCATGAACAGCTATTAGGGGACCAGCACTCCACAGGAAGCTGTGGTGGCATTTGTCTCATGTCAAGGACTGCACTGTACAATGTGCCCATCAGCAAGATGAGAGCAGGGCACACGCCATGGGGAAAGGCTACAACTTCCTGTGACTATTGTCAGCTTCCCGAAGTTGAGTTTGTGTCTGGCTAGGTTAAGGTGTAGTTGAACATCAAGTTCACTTTCGGTTCTACAAAACTGGGGGTGTCTTTACTGTAAAGTTCCATATTCATGTTGGATTCCCATAGCTCTATGGATTTCCAAGGTCTATGAACCCTAGAATTTGACCGTAGAATTGAACTCCCCACAGACAAGTTAACTTACTATTCTGGAAGGGTAAATGGAGAGACACAAGCAGCCTCCATGTTCTTCGACCGTATCTGAACATCTAATGCTCTAAGTATTTATGGTTAGTTCTATTCAAGATTGAAAGGGGAAAGCTAGGGACTTAATAGCAGGAGGGAAGCAGGGCTTTGGGCTTGAGAAAACACACACACACACACACACACACACACACACTTTCATTACTTTAAGAGCAGAAGAGGTGGCTTAAGAGTAGCAAATAGTAAACCTGCCCCAGTTTGTCCATCGTTAAGCATTTGTTAGACGGAAATGTCAAGTCGACAAACAGCCCCACTAAAGGCAGGCACAGCAGGCAGGATGTACCCACCAACATCGTGAGCAGTTTCTGCCCCTCCCAAGCTCAGATTTATAAAGCCGGAAGCCTGTGACCTACTGTGCTTTCCGGGCTTTGAGGACCGCCTGTGGCCAGGAAGGAGTCTCCTCACGCCCTAAGCTAATCACCAGAGGACCTGGACAGCTGTGGGGCCTTTGCTCCCCGATTGTGAGCGGGTAGCAAGGCACTGGGTCTAACTTTAGAACTACACTCCAAACTTTGATCTTCCAGCACTGCTTGGCTTTAGGCAAAACTGAAACTTGAGAGCTGTGACATGTTTTTTAAATCTTAATCCCCCTGGCAGTTTTAGAATAAGAACAGGAATTATTTTCAAATGAGAATCTTTGACTGCATCACACAGGCTTCCAAAATTAAGCAGAAACACATGGTGGATCTTATTATTAAATTTCCCTTGGAAAACAATGGTTTAGATTAGAGGGTGGGGGAAGTTTGATAAAACTTTGAAATACGAAGCCTGAAATTTAAAATAAAAAGGTGTGTGTGTGTGTGTGTGTGTGTGTGTGTGTGTGTGTGTGTAAAGAGCATTTCAGAGTTCTGCCCAGCACTACCATTATTAATCTGTTTCTGACAATGTTTAAATAATTGGATGCTTGAGGTCTGAAACATAAACGATTTTTTTTAAAGCTGGGATTCAGGTACAAGGGTTTTTCTGAAGTCCAGACCACCTGATTAAAATATTTCCCCCAAAAGCACTTTTTTTTTTAAAGAAAATAGAGGACACATAAGCTTTAACTGTGTCCTGACCTGCACCTGAGTCTATCCAGCCTCCAGCGGGAAACCCTTAGCAACGTGAATAGGGCGGCAGTCAGGGAGGGCCATTGGCATCTTTTCTCATCAAAATGAATCTGTTGGGCGGTTCTCCTCTCCTCCCAGAGCTGTCCCCAGAAAGGGATTTGAGCGAGAGAATGTTCCTGGAAAGGCTGGTGTTGCAGACCTCCCGGGCACTATTTAATTCTCTCTTCCCTTAAGAAATGAATCAATTACTACCTTCTTTGATGAAGCCTTTCTGATCACCTCATTTACGTTTCCCCCACGTCCTCCTCAGCCTGTATCCCACGTATTGCTCACTTGAAACTTATTTCCTGCTGGCTATGGTTCGTGGTCTTAAGAGTGCATCTCTTCTTTTTTCAGCTACCGTATGAGATCCTCAATGGCGAGAAGCAGCTCTTTTCCCTTTGCTTTCCAACCCCCTTTGGGCCTGGCTCAGGGCTCTGCACCAGTGGCTGGGTTACCATGCGAGGGACAATGGCAGAGCTAAGTGATGCTAAGATGTTATCTTCTAGCATCACCCAGAGGAAGCCCTGGGGAATAAGCATAAAAAGGAAATGATGAGCCCTGGTGGAGGTTGGACAGCCAGCTGGGCTCACGGGTGAGTGAGAAGCACCACTCCAAGGACGCAACTTGATGAGGGAATGAAAGGAGCCAAGAGAGCAGTTGGTCCCACCCTGGTTCTGTAAATGCCTCATTTTCTCATTGTGGTAGACTCTCCTACTCCTGATTCACCTTAGTGCCACGGCCTGTTTTAAAGCTCCTCTGATTAAAGGGATGACGTACGCCCAGGGTACTGCGGGTTTTAATACTATCCATTCCCCACACGTGCATGCCCGCTAGCCTCTTTTGCCATCTTCGAAGCATTTCGGGGACAGTATTAATACCAGTTGTGGGAAAACAAGAGCAGCACTTGCAAAACGTTGTTTGTGCCACTGAATTCCAGTTGGGAATCGTTGCCTTTTCGGTTATAAGAAACTTCCCTTTGTCTTAGTAAAAAGCTCCAGTCACATTTGGGGTAGAGTTTTCACCATCCAGGTCACAGAGAAAGATCGCAGACACAAAGGAGAAAGCAGCTCAGGTGAGTCAGAAGAAAGAGGTGGCGCTGCCCTTAAAGTCTTTAGGATTCAAATTGTGGTCCTAAAACAAACGTGATCCCTGGTGGAAGGGGCGGGGCTTAGACTTTAGGATCCCAGCCTACTCTCTTCACCCACTTAATCTGATATTTATTTTTAGCAACACCCTAGAGGTTGAGGACCATGTCAACATTGATGGGAGCATCCCATTCAAGCTTGATCCTCACAACAAACAAACACAAACAAACAAAAGCAATCAAACAACAAACAAACACAAAACATAAAGACAAAAACCAAAGAACAAACAAACGAAAAACAACCCTTCTCCTGGCAATCTATCCCTCCTGTTCTGGGAGCATCACAGGATAGATATTAACTCTTGCAGTTTGTTTTATAAAGTACAAATTTCATACAAATCAGCTCCATGCATAGAGCTGCACCCACAGGAGGGATCTGTTCCTGCCTATGGAAATTATGCATGAGGGTGAAGAAAAGAGTTGTCTCATGCTTTGAATTCTCTAGGACAATATACAGATAAAGGTACCCTGGTTTTGTGTTCATGAGGCAGTGGGAGCTATTAATGTGGTTCATGTTGGTTGGGTTTAGATGGACTGATGAGACAGAATTCCCATAACAGAAGATTTGGGCAGACTCTAAACAGCTAGCAAGTAGCGTCCATAAATGGACAGGCATCTTTAAGAGAGTTCAAAGCCAGAGGGGTGAAACCAGGGAGCCACTGAAGATGAGAGCTAAAACAGGCAAATCAAAATGACCCAGAGATGAAATGAACAGGAACAGGACACAGAACCCAGGGGAGCTTTGCTTTCACTTTGAGTCTGAACATAAAGGCCAGTCTGTGCAGACAGGATGGACCCCATAGGGGCTGTGGAGGAGGCCCCAGATACTCTCATAGTGACTCTCACTATCTAATGTCTGCCTGTATGGCCTCAGGGCCTATGACCCTACCCTCCAGATTCTCCTACCCTCCTGAGCATTCCGAGAGACCATGGCAATTTTCTCCACTTCACGAGGCATCAGCTTATTTCTTGTTCTGGGTGTGTAGCTCCTCATCCATCCCCCATAGATGGATGCTTCATCTTTGTGGTCCTACAGCATACCAAACAGCTGAAGTCACTCTTGTCAATCCCTTTACTGCTGGGGAGCAACCCCTTAGCTGTGCTTTGGATACCCAGGGTTTAGCAAAGGTCCCATTGTCTTCCATGGACTCCACAGGGTACCTCCATCACTGGCTTTTGACTCTCCTTATTCTTACCCTGTCAGATCCGCAGACATGTCAATGTATGTCTGCCCTCTAATCATCTGGCTCCAGTTTTTTTCTGAGTAAGAATGGAATAGAGAGGAAAGAGAAATATAAACAGCATGGAGAGGACAGTCTGAGGGTTCCCAGGAGTTCCCACGCCTAGTATAGCCAAAGTTCACCAGAGCAACACCTTGCTCCAGCTGATCAGTTTATTAATAAGTGAAATGACTTTAAAGCGAACTTCAAGGGGGAACGTAAAAGGACAGCAGCCTGAGGGAATGCCAGCAGTTCTACCCACTTTTCCTCCTTTGTTCATTTATTCAGCACCTAAAACCATATCTGGCATAGAACAAGCAATAAATGTTTGCAAGAGAATGACCAAATGAATGCAGGCTTTTGGAATGCCTCCTTCGAGCATGCACAGTTCTTCAGGCTACACTTCAAATGTGGCAGAAAATACCAACTGAGGATCCAGGAAACAAGCTCATGATCCCTACATCCAGGTGTGGTGATGATGCCAGTGAGGGGCAGAGAGATGCTATGGGAATACATGGAAAAGGCTTAGTGAGGACCCTCATGCTGGCAGCTCCGGAGAGATGTGGGGGCAAAGAGAGGTGCTATTCACAGACAAGGCACCGAATCGCAGGGCTGGCGGTGCCTCCACTCACCCCTTAAGCCATCTCCTCGGGGACAATGACTAAGAATATCATTGATTCACAACGCAAGTCTCCAGGAGTCTGGACTGAAGCTAGGGCTGGGTTTCCTATACCCTGGGATAGTTCAAGCCCACTGTCCACAGCTGACAGTAGTTAGCCCATAGGTAGACAAAACAATATGGAGGTAGCGGGTGCACAGAAGGAAAGAAGAGGAATGGCAGAATGAATGGGGGCAACTGCAGCCCAGATCTTCGGGGATTCACAGTTTACACACGGGAAGGAACAGGGAGACTGAAAGGGGGAAATGGCCCTTTCAGTGAACGCCGAACTGTTGTAGCATGGGCACAAGGTGGAGAAAAGCAGCCTTCAGAGCAGAAGCGGGACTTAGGCAGATTTCTCTCAAAATCCACTGCTTCCAAGACCAGCTCAAAGCGTCATCTAAGGTTCTTCACCCAAAAAATAAGGCTGAGTTTGGTGAGGATTTCATCGGGTAATGGGATAAAAGTTCAGGCAATGTTCACTTGGTTCTAAGGCTTTGCTTGCAACCTGGCTTTGAGCTAGAGGGAATTATGTTGTGGTACATATTTGTGTTTGAAAGCATGCCAGCACACATTCTACAGGCTGAGGTCTCTCATGCTTAGGGGTGGAAAAGGTTTCTCTTCTTATGTAGTCTTTCATCCTGAATCCAAGGCACTTAATAAGAAGTCAGTGCTGGCAAAGGCTCTCTCTCTCTTCTCTCTCTCTCTCTCTCTCTCTCTCTCTCTCTCTCTCTCT
>LOJH01006776.1:0-15700 GCA_001685095.1 Ellobius talpinus | reverse complement strand
TGTGTGTAGTGGGAGGTTTGATATGAGTGTGTTTCTCTGTGTGTGTACTGTATATTGTATATGTATATGGGTAAGGTGTGAGAGTCTCTCTGTATAGTGTGGTGTGTTTATAGTATATCTATGAGAAAAAATCTCCGCTATGCTGGGAAACAGAATGCTTATTTCATGAATGAATAATTGAAATTGAATAATATGTCCACAACATTGAATATGTCACGGGTCATAGTTTAATTCACCTTGTTCCTCCGACTCTCATTGTTCTTCCTATCCACTTCTACTCTGTCACACAAGCCAAATCTCCCTCCTCTCTTCATAAGCGTGTCTCAACACCAAATGCCAAATCAGCCCAAAACACGTGGAATCCAAGTTGACTGAAGTCATTCAGATTCTGAAGAAGATAGAGACTTGGATGTAAACCTTTAAAAAAAAAAACAAAACATTTGACCAGCTCTCCAAGGTAAGTATAACTGGTGTGACCAGGTGAACCCCAGGTGTCTGCAAAACCAAGTGCTTGTGTAGTGTGTGGACATATCCAGCCACATGTCCAGGACACAGGATGTAGGAAAAGGAACAAGACGACAAACCAGAAAAGACAGATTCATTTAGCCGTCCGTGCCTCATGTGGCTTCAGGTACATAGCCAGATCCATGACAGATGGGAAAGTCCTTGAGGAAACTGCTTCCTACTCCCAGGCCTTCAAAAACAGGGGTAAAAGGCAACCAGTCCATTTTGATTCATACAGCTAATCTCCTAAGCAAGATTTCAAATGTCAAATCCATGAGAAGGGAGGCAGACGAGCAAAAGATAGTTGAAGTAGAGCAAGCTCCAGAGCTCATCAACAGGGCAACAGCTGAGAACAGCCCACTAACTTCTATTTGCAGGAAGGTCTTTGGCCTTGGTCCTGCCCTTTCTCCTCACCAAGCCTCTCTCTGAGTGACCTCACTCCGCCCTGCTCTTCTATAACACACATCGTGGCTTTAACTCTAATCCTCCACCTTGGCCAGCAACCACGGCCCCCCCCAGGACCACCTGCCTCAGTCCCTAACACCGGGATTATAGATGCATGTTGCCACACCTGGCTGGCTTTCTGATTTTTAAATTTCATTTTATGTGTATAGGTATTTTGCTCTCATACTTTTCTGTACACCAAGTGAGTACCTGGTGCCCAAGGAGGCCAGAAGAAGCAATCAGATCCCCTTGAACTGGAGTCACAGATGGTTATGGGCCACCACGTGGGTGCTGTGGATAAAACCTGAGTTCTCTGAAAGAGCAATCAGTTTTCCTAGTCCACGGGACAACCCTCCAGCCCCCACACCTGGCTTTTTCACATGGGTGCTGGAGATCCATACATGGGTCTTCATCCTGGCACAACACCACTTTACCCACTAAACTATCTCTAAAGACATAACAGCCTACAACAGACTCTTAAAGAACATAAATGGGGCTGGAGAGATACCTTAGTCATTAAACTACTTGCTGTATAAACAGGAAGACCCATGTTTAGTCAGTCCCCAGCCTCTAAGTAGGAAATTGGACCCAGTGGCAAGTGCTTGTTGTCTTTACTGCTGGGAAGGTGAAGAACAGATGGTTGATGTCTGACCTTATGAAATGAGAAGGTTAGTCTGCAGCAATAGAAATGGCAACAAACCCCCAAATAATTCCTTTCTGCTGGTGATGTCTGAGGAAGATGAAGGAAGAAGAGAGTTGGAGCACACCTTTCCCAAAAAGACAAGGGCCTTGTTTGAGTTGGACATCAAAGCCCCCAGTAATTCATCAGGGTCCCACACACATGAGGTCTTTCGGGATGAAATTCCATCTCCCTAAATCTTAATATTTTAGAGAAATATTTTAAAATCCTTGAACTGAGGGGAAACATCCCTAAGTTACCTTGCTAATTAAACTCATGCTTTGAACCCTGAAGAAACCTGATGCATTAAGCTTTGATGATGTGAGATACTCCAATACTAAACTATTGCCAAAGTCTCTCTTGACATATTAAGGCTCATGTCAGACCATGTCCTCACATAGGCAGCTAGGGATAGTTAAGAGAGGAAGCTGCCACAATGAAAAGTTCAGAGAAGCAGACCACAGGGTAGTTTTTTTTATCAAAGAAAAGGCTAAACAAAAGGATCATGTTAACAGACACCTGGCTTCTCCATCCTGCAGTCTGGACTGAGTTGGTTCTAAATTCATTCTTCAGGGAAGAAATTCTTACCAGAAAAATGTCCTGTGGTATATTTCTGTACTGTTGGTTAGAACCAAGGCTTCCACCCCCTCATGTAGAATAAACACATATTCTGATACACTATAAAATATATTGAAAAGGTTGTCCCAACAAATACTAGTAGGACATTGATCAGAACCAGGAATTTGCTGATATTCCTAGACTGAAAGAAAATGGCAACTTTTGACTGGCACAATTCACAGCTATAAGCTTGTTAGAATTGAGAAGGTACAGAACTTACCTAGGAGCAATGGTTCTTGCAAGGCTAATACTCTGCTTAACATAATCAGGACCATAGTATTAAATTGGCAACCTCCCAAGGATATGATAGAGACATGTCAGATTTGATGAGAATATAGGCAACATAGAACCCCACCTTGGACAACCAGAAATTTGGTGATGCTAGTTATGTAGACACCCCCTTTCTAAAGAAACAAGTAAAACAGTATCTAGTCCCACTGCTTCATTATGCCAATGAGAAAAATTTCAGCTCAGGAAAGTTAAGCTCCTGCAGGCAAGTTCCCTGATACAGTTACATAAAGCTCTGTGTTCCCTGGCAGGGGCATGCGTTTCTTCTACTTCCAAGACACACCGTGGGTCAAATTCATTTCTCTCCCCCAGAAAAATATTTCCACATCTCAAAAGCAGAGATGCCAATAGTAGTCACCTTATATTATATTATATCAAATTATAAAACACTGAATGTGGCAATCCTGGTATTCAGTCGGTACCCAGTCACACTCAGTTGCTGCTGAACTTGCCCAGGATCATGTATGAGACAGGATTAAAAAGCACAAGGGTCCAGACGCTCATGTCATTCCATTAGAAAACAGAACTTTTTTCCCCTCATATGCCTGGATCTATGTCATCATTCAGAACACTGACCAGCACATTTGTAAGTTGAGTAAAATATAAATAAATTCAATAAATCTGTTGTTTTCCCAGTGAAGCTCAGAAGCCATTCCATAATGCCATGCTGAGTCCATAAAACTGTAGGCAGTTTCCTTTGAGACCAACATTTTCTGGCTAATTAAAATGAATGTTGTATCAATGAAAGATTCTTTTAAAATGGCACCGATAGTGTTTAGACATTGTCATAACATCAACCGGTGGATCACTAATTTGCAAATTTTACTAAAAATCTTGCCAATTAAAACCCCTTCTAGACACTCTCAAACACTCTGTCTGTGACAGCTGATAGACCACATGGTAAAGACATGATCACATTAAAAACACACATGATTGTTATCCCTGGAAGGGCTGAGGGAGAGAGATGGGGCATGTCCCAGAATCGGGTGCCACTGAGGCAATCCAGCCAAACTTTCAGAGGAGAAAAATCAAATCTTTGGGCTTTATTGTCTTTCTCTAACTGCTTTCTAAAACAAACAATGGAGCTTCTGAGAAAATCTGGAGGAACTGAGGGTCCTGCAAAATTGCCCCGTGGATCTCTTAGGGAGAGCAGCCAAGAGAAGCGAGTCTCCAGACCAAAGGAGAGTCAGCTCAGCTGGGGGCAGTGGACTGGACCCTAGAGTCCCTGAGACCAGATCACTCTTCTGAGAGGTGACAGATGTGACAACAGTAGTGCTCAGAATGTCCTAAAAGCCATCCCAATCAACCGCCCCAGTGAAGTCCTGCAAAATCACATTGACAAGCCCAGTTCTGCAGGAAATCTCCCAGATTTAGAAGCTAAATCACAACAACAAGGTTTAAAGTTATTCCATCTTTAAATGGAAGATTTCATACTCAGGACCAACATTTATTGAGTGTCCACCAAATACAGTGTAACTTAATCATTGCAACAACCCTATAGGTTAATACTGTTATGTCCAAAAGTCAAAAGAGGAAAACGAGGCTCAGAGCCGTTGTGGACATCACTTCTTTACAAACAGCTTCCACAGAGCAGAGCTGGGAATCTGCATCTAGTCACATCTAGTTCTAGGACGCTGATGAAAACGGTGCATAGTGTGCCTGGTCTTGTCCCTAGGACTTTTGGTGTAGCCACACACAAATCTGTGAAAGGGTATGGTCTTCTCTGAAATCGACATGTAAAATTTCTTCACTGGTGGTATTCAGTAACTGTCAAGCCATAGACCTGTAACCAGATCCGAGGCTGCTGTGCACATTCTGTGTAGGTCTGCTTTGGTTCCAGACTCAACATCTGTGATCATTTATGAAGAAACATTTAATTAAAATGGATTTATTAAAATAAAGAGGTAAGTAAATAAGACCCACTGTTTCTACAATTACAGTCAAATAATGTAGTATGCTAAAACTTAGTGGCATAAAACAGCATAAATTCAATGGGTCAAGGATTTGACAGGGCCCATTGGGGCAATTCATCTTCATCTGTGTCTGGGAGCTTAACTAGAAGACTTGACACCCATGGCTAGGCTCCATAAAAAGCCCATAACCTTCATGTCTAGGGATTGATGATGTTTGTCAATGGGGGATCAGTTCCACATCTCCATGGGATCTCTCCGGGTATGCTCGTGGCAGGTACTGAGTTCTGAGGGCCAGCTTCCTAACACAGAGAAATCCAGGGATGGCACATGACCTTTATGACCCGATCTCGGAAGCCATGCAGGTCAATAAAATGATCCCATATTGGAAGGGTAGCAAGACAGAACCTTCCTCAAGCGTGGAGGCACTGGAAAATCCTGAGGAAGAAAGAGTAAAACTCTAACTGCTGAGCTGTTTCTGTGAAATAAACTATGACACCAGTTAGAGATATTTGCCAAGCTTGGGGGCAGCTTACTCATTATGAGGAATTTTTTGAAATTATTTTTTAAAACAAATCCCTTGCTGGGCATGTTTGAGTACACCTTTGATCCCATCACTCAGGAGTTAGAGGTTGTCGTAAATCTCTGTAAGTTAGAGGCCAACCTGGTCTATACAAAGTTCAGGCTAGCCAGAACGACGTAGAGAGAATTTTCTCAACAACGATAATTAACCAGTGTCCAAAGTATGTGATCTGAAATTCATTGATTAAATAAGTCTACATTAAGTTTTAAAAGATGAGGCTATATCACTCTCTAAGAATTATGTTATAATATATTTTAAATTTTAATTAGTGCTTATTAGAATATTTTTGTATGTTCATAAATACCCAAGACAGCAAAAAAAAATCAGTGAATGTCAAACCATTGCTTTTGGTGCTCCTGGATAGGCAAGATTTACTCTAAATCATGTTGTCATTGTTTTGTCTACTTTAACCCAAAGCAGAAGAAAAAGCTGTGACCTAATGCTTTCCACTGAACCCAAAATAGGTAGGGCGTACCATTAACTTTGAAAATATTTGGGAATTTTTAGCTGAAAAGATGTCTCATCTCTGTGCCAGTTAGAGCACCTGAGTTTGAATCCCCAGTACCTGAGTAAAAACTAGATGTGGCCACATGTCCCTGTAACACTAGAGACAGATCTGTGGAATTCACTGGCCAGACAGCCTAGCCAAAACTGGTAGCTTCAGGTAGAGACCCTGTCTCAAAACAAAAGAGGAGAGTATATAATCGTGCATGCCTTCTCATACATTACCCACACAAGAGTGGAGAGGTAGAGGGAGGGGAGGGAGGTAGAGTGGGAGAGAGGGAGGGAGGGGGAGGGGACTGGAACAGAGGGAATACTTGAGAATTTTTCAAGGATTTGTCTGTTACCAGTTTCTAATTTAAATGCAGCAGGGCCCTGAAGCACACTTTGAATGATTGCCAACACTTGTTAAATGCTTTGACACTTCTTTTATGCCTCCAAATGTGATAAGCTTTCTGTATGTCCTGGAGATGAGTTTGCAATATTCTGATGTCTTGAAATATTCTGTGTCAAACAGATCATACATAATGCTTTACGGCATCACTCAGGCTTGTATTCCTCGCCTATGTGAAGTATAGATATAGCAGTATAATACCTGCTCTGTGACTGAGATGCCAGCATCAAAATCTCTGGCAATGATGGAGAGTTTATATACCTGAAATCCTTCGAGGTTTTGTCTCACACATCTTGAAATTCTGCCATGGAGGGGAAGATGTTTAGGGCTATGATGCTCTCCTCATGAACTGACCCTGACATCCTTACAAAGCAATCTTCTTTCTACCTACTAATACTCTTTGAGATAATATAGCTGCTCCAACAATTTTGACTCGTGAGAATATGTCTATCTGTGCTCACCCTCTTTATTCATTTCATTTATTTATCATGTGTACAGTGTTCTGACTGCATGTACATCTGCAGGCCAGCAGAGGGCACCAGATCTCATTACAGATGGTTGTGAGTCACTGTGTGGTTGCTGAGAATTGAACTCAGGACCTCTGGAAGGGCAGCCAGTGCTCTTAACCTATGAGCCAGCTCTCCACTCGCAGCCATTAAACCTATTTGTGTTTTCGTTCTCTCTGCCGTCTGTGAGTTGGGGCTTTCTTTCCTATCTCTACATTTTCTTCCTCCCCCCCCCCGCTTGTCTTCCTGTTTAGGAACTCTCCATCACGACTCGGTTGGGCCTGGTACCTCCACATAAGGGCTGACCACCCAGGAGGAAGAGCCAATAAAGGACACTCCGACTGGTCCTTTTCACCCAGAGACATTGTGTGAGAGCACAGTCACAGCCTAATAAACAGAGGAAGTCTCTCACTACAAGCAGCACACTTGGTCCATAAACACCGCTTTCAATTTCCCTTCCATCCTCTGCCTCGGAGGGACTACCTTGTGGTCTGAGAGCAACTGATAACTTTTGCCTGGGGCCAGTCTCCTGGATTGTAAGGAGGTTTTCCTGCTTTATGAGGAGTCCTGACCGCTCTCCGGAGTGTGGACTTTTGGACCTTTTCTCTCTGCTTCTTTCCCATAAGAGTCTGGTTGCGTGACCACCAGTTAAGAGCATCAGTGCAGTGGCCAGTTTCTTAATTCACAGGAAGTCTTTGGCTGTTCAACTGTGGTGGAATCCCCTTTCCCTTTTTGGATTGGAAAGTGCTCCTCAGACAGCAGCTACTTCCACTAGCTTGACCCTTTCCTCTATATCCCGTCATGGGCAACCTTGAGCAGAAGATGTCCTCCTCATTGGAAGCCCTTCCACTGGTATCCTGAATTCTCACCAGGGGATGCGATGGAGCCACCACATAAGCCTTCCCACTTCTTGTCCAAGGTACCTTGCCCCACTGAGTCTGTCTATCCTTGGGAAGATATTCAGCCCTCTGCCCCAATGGAGGCTGGAACCAGGCATGACAATGTCACCTGTCTCTAAATCTCCCCCTCAGTGTGACCTGCAATTGCCTCCTGCCAATCCTTTCCCCTTCCCTGTCAACGTGGGCCCCAATGATGCTGCTCAACCTTGGGTCCCTACTCCACCTACAGATTTGGCCTTAATTAGAAAGGTGGCTAATGAGTCTGGCCCCGATTCCCCTTATTTTGAGCAGGTACTCAGACAATAGGCCATGTAGCTTCAAACCTGTTGTGATTGGTACTCTATGTTAAAGGCCATTCTTGACCTCTCGATTTTCCTCCAATGGCCCTCAGCCAGTGATGATGCAGCAGAGACCCAAGCCCATAGAAACTTACAATTTGGACTTAATGTCACCCCCAATATGCTTACTGGCCGTGGACAATACACTGATCCTTCTCACAATCCATGATTGCCTACCTAGCCTTCAAGGCCCTCAAACTTTCTGTGCCCCAGAAGTATAGGCTATTTCTGCAATTTTGTCCAGCAGGCTATGCAACCACTTTTTAAATTTTTGACCCATGTCACCAATGTTGTTGAAAAGTATGTCCCATCTGGCCCTACAAAGGATATCCTTATTAAACAGCTAACTTGGGAGGGGCTCATACCATCACCCATAATGCCATCACCCCTGTTAGAAATGAGGATATTCATGAGTGGGTCTTAGCTGCCCATGATATTGACACACAGAATGGGCTCATTTCTGCCCTTATGGCTTCCATCAATCCTTGGTTACTGGCAAACTTGACAGGAATGATAATTCTGCCTTACCAGACTGTACTTGCTGGGAATGTGGACAGGCTGGCCACTTATATAGGAATTGTCCCAGGGCTCATCCAAAGGCCAAATACCCTAAATGCTAAAAGGGCTATCATTGGGCATGAGACTGTAGAAGCTCCCAACAACAGCCTTTAAACTTCAAATGGGGCAACCCTCTGCCTGGCAAGTAAGAGGGAATTCTGACTGAGCAAACCCAAAAGCTTTTTGGACCCTCCCCATTTTTCCTCACTCTCCCATGATGACTATTTTTCTAGATGGTAAACCCATTAAAGGATTGATAGATACTGGGGTAGATGCCACCATCATCTCGCTCAATGATAACAAAGCCTTCCCCCATTGATTGTTCAAGGATGGCCCCACCACTACTGGTGTGGGTGACGACTCCACCTCTAAGACCACTGTTCACCTAGTTCATTGGAAGGACTTAGATGGTAGCCAAGGGAGATTCTGCCCTATTGAGTCAGATGACCCCTGCACCCTTTGGGGATGGGACCTTTTAGAAGAAATGGGTGCTGTCCTTACTATTGACAATAAGGCCTTTTATGAAGATATAATGTCACATGACATTACAGACCAATCAGGGCAACAATCCTGCTGTTTTCACTATACAGGGCCTAGCCCCCCATCCTAAGGGCTACTAACCATTTTTCTATAGGTCCCACAACCTATAGCCTTAAATTGGCTCATAAACAAAACAGTATGGATGGATCAGTGGTCTATCGTACATCCCAAATTATCACCTTTAAAAGATTTGATTAAAGAGCAATTTCCCCCCAGTGATATTGAACGCTGTCTAAATAACACCAAAAACAAATTTTACTTTTGCTTCCCTTCTTCCTTTTACTGACCAATGTTAGTACAACAGATTTAAATTTCACAATGAGCCTCTGCATGTGAGGTGCCTACTGGAATCCTAAAAAGCCTCTCATGCAGTCCTGGTACATATTCCTGCATTCTTATGGGTGTAGCCAGGGACAAACAAGCAGCCTTCCTTCCTCTAACACATGCCTGGTACCATCTGAGACCAGGAGAGGGCATCAGATACCCTGGGACTGAAGCTACAATTGGTTGTGAGCCATCACACGAGTGCTGGGAATCAAATTCTGATATCCTGGAAGAGCAGCCAGTACTTTCACCTTCGGAGCCATCTCTCCAGCCCCTCGGAATCACATTCTTACATAATTCACAATCGTTGCCACAAACAAAGGCTCTAAAAACCTAAGCATATCTTTCAAGCTGGTGAGTAATCCTACTTAAAAACAGAAATAGAAAAGATCTGATTTAATAACTTTTCTCAAAACTTGACTTTTTTCTTTAATTTTTTTTCTTTTGTCTTTGCTGTGGGCGGGGGCTGAATCAAAAGTTAAGCCTATTTCATAAGTTAGTTAGGACTTAGGTTTTTCTCTCTGGATTTGTCATAATGAGCCAAAGGATTAGAAGGTTAGTGGGTAAATCCAGAACACATGTGTTCCAGCCATACCTGTTCCATCAAGTTCATTGTGAGAGAAATACTCCTTCAAAAGTCCAGGCCTCCAAGTCTTCACCTAAAAATTTATGTCACTGGGCTAAATACTTTCAGTTCCAACACTCCATGAATGCATACTTCTCTTACCATTCAATCATCTCGAATTATGCCCAATTGTTTTAGCCTAAATTTGAAAGGCCTTCTGGGGCTTGTAATTTGCAATCAGTCACTTCAGGATGAGTGTCAAGAGAACAGTATCAAGTATGAAATCTAAGCTGACTGCAAAGTGGATGGGGGGGGCCTGCAGCAGTGAGAAACTGACTGCAGAGGAGGGGGCGGGGCCCAGCTGCGACAGGGACTGGGCGTTTAGCATGCCATCATACATGTAAACTTAGCTTCTTCTTTCTCGGAGACTTCTTAGCCAAGGGTCCTGGCTCCTTTCCAGATCATGCAGTTAGAGGCTTTTAGACTCTTTTCTGTGTAATCTCCAGTGTTCAGTCAAGACCCGGATGGGCTCACTCCTGTCGACGAACTGTACATGAACATGTTCCCTGGACCACTAAACTCCTTCATTACCCATAGAGAGTATTTCCTGCCTACACACGTGCTTTAACAAGCACGATCTAGTACATTTTATTCAATAAATATTGATCGTTCTTGTTCTCGGAATGAGAGACATTTATCGACAATTTGTGAACATATACACCATCGCAGCTGTGTGCTTTCGAACTGAGAAACCAAAGGTGGCACAGAAGCTTAGAATGAAGATTCTGAGACCACTTAAGATGGGCATTGTGGAGGAAGTGTTGCCTGAGCATCAACCTAAATGATTTAGTAGCAGTATACGGATGTGGAAAGAAAAAACCAACATAGCTGGTTGGCAATGATCAAGAAAGGGATAGCATCTAAGGAAACGTAAGTGTCACATTATGAAGGTCTTAAGAGTCTTTAGACAAAGCATAATACCAAATTTGGATTTTTTTGTTTTTGATTTTTTGAGACAAAGTTTCTCTGTAGCTTTGGAGTCTGCCCTGGAACTAGCTCTTGTAGACCAGACTGGCCTTAAACTCACAGAGATCTGCCTGCCTCTGCCTCCCAAGTGCTGGGTTTAAAGGTGTGCTCCACCACTGCCCAGCTCCAAGTTTAGATTCTTAGATCGCTATGACTAGAGTCTGAAAGCAACAGGATCCCAGTTAGGAAAACAGTGTATTAGATAAGAGATCACAGTAGTGTCAACATAGAAACAGAGATGCAAAAAGATGGATATTCTCCAGAGACATTTAAAAGTCTTAGCTGACAAGCTTCCATGAGACAGGGTGGGGGAGATGACTTGGTGGGTCAACAGGAGTACCCAGGTTCAGATCCCCAGTACCCAGGTATGACAGCACATGTTTACAACCCCGGCATTGGGGGTAGAAATGGAAATACCAGGGGCTCACTGGTTAGATAGACTAGCTGAACTGGCAAGCTCCAGACTTGGTGAGAGACCCTGTCTGAAAAAAATAAGACATTTAACATAGACCCAAATTCATACACATAGACTCACCTCCACCCCATTACATACACTCATGTGCATAAATCACACACATAATTTTCTTAAAGAGATGGAGCAGTGGGCTTAGGTTCATTATAAAGTAACACTTTTAGGTGCCTAATTTAGACAAAGGCATGCATAGCAGAGATTTTTCAGTAAGCCAGGGAATAATGGAAGGAGTGAAGCCTTTGTATACACTTTATAATTCAAAAATTGAATTATGGGCCTAGAGAGATTCAGTTGGTAAAGGAACCAGCCATCAAGTCTGAAAACCTAAATTTGGCTCCTACGATCCCAACATGGTAGCAGAGGGTCCACTCCAGCAAGTAGACATCTAACCTCCATATGCACACCATTGATGGAGGAGGGTCATCTGTCTAAGTGTTACTTTCATTGGTTAATAAAGAAGAAGAACACAGGCAAATAACATGTGGACAATGAGACCATTTACCTCCTAGCAGACAGGAAACAGAGAGCAGAAGGAGCCCTGGACCAGGTACAAACTTAAATACATGCTGGTGACCCATGCCATCCACCAGTTAGGCTCCACCTCCTAAAACTTCCAGCCTCTCTGAACTAGTTCCACCAGCTGAGTAGGTATTACGTATTCAGTAATGAGTCTACAGCATCATTTCTTAGCAGCAGCAGAAAGCAAATCACAGAAACAGAAAATAGGGATAACATTGGTGAAAATTATGAGATAGCAAGGACAGGACGGGGGAAGATGTGAGAGACGTGAGTGGCTTTAGAGAGAAGAAATAATCCGTCCCACCCCCAGGAATTCCAGAGAGAAGAATGGATACAGGTGTTTATAGTTTTGAAAGTTTGTTAGAAATAATGCATAGAGTTCCTTAAAGTGACTTCTATTTCTTTTTAAAATAGAAGTGCGTTTACTTTTTTAAATCTAGAGAATAAAAACAGTAGCGGAAGTAAGTTCTTTTGTGAAAGACTTCTCCCTAATAAATGATCTATTGTGCTCTAATGATCATAATAAGAAAACAACTATTTTCAAGTTCATCTGTTTACTAGATAGTAATAAGTTTTCAATGACTTTCATTTCACTATTGAGTCTGGCTTGGATCTGGGTGGTGATTGTATTTTCTTTATTAAAATGATTTATTTCATTTGTATAAACTAAAATCATATTTTTTCTAGCATCCCTTGGGTCAAATGCTACCAATAATTCCTTCCTGAGGACCCAACTCAAACTGCAGCTTCCTGGATCTTTAACAATGGTGTACCGTAACCTAAGCTCTTACAAGATCGCCTTTACCCATCTCTTCTATTTTAGTGATAGCTCAGATTCTAACTAATCCAAAGAAATAAATAGTCTCCAATTTTGCTGTTTTGAGGGCTGGAGAGATGGTTTGGCAGTCAAGAGAGCATACTGCTCTCATAGAGAGCCCAACATCAGCGCCCAGCATCCATAACAATTAGCTTACAAAGTGTCTGCAGCTCCAGAGTCTGAGGATCCTGGGATGTTGACCTCCAAAGGCACCCGAACTCAAGGACATATGCCTCCCACCATGGCACACACACTTTGTTTTCTTTGAAAAATCTTAAAATCATTGTTTTGAATTTTTTGCAACTCGTAAGAGTGACAAAAACATTATAGGAAATATAGTGGGTAAACTTCTGGTTTCCATAAATTTGCTCAGTTCCAAACTTCAAACCCCCCACGAGACTCTGGAGTTTGCATCTCTATGTTCTTCTGTAGCCAGCTTTATCTGGTTCCTATCTCTGGCATACTAAACACCCTTTAACACAGGGCTCCTTTTGGCTCTGGTCTCCAAAATCATGACAATTTCAAGTTATTCTTTGATTCTGAAGACTTACCAAAGCATTAATAAAGAGCAACTTGACAGATGTCAAAAGAGCTTCCACTGAAGAGTTGCCAAGAATCGGCTTGATTGCAGGGGCCCGCCTATGAAAATCGCAGTGAAGGGGGACTCTGTAATTAAACCTCTAGGTGCCAGGGCTTATGCAGGCTTCCAAAGCAGATACGGTGGAGCCAATATAGGTGATTATTTATGGCTATTATAAGCAATAATAACTCAGGTGTCAGGATGTTTAACTAAAAAGCCAATGCTGGGGGAATATTACTAACATGAGTGATGGCCTTCTATTACCTGAAAAATGAAAGCACTTCTGTCCTCACCTCCAGGAAGCTTTCCTCCTCCTCCTGTTCCTCCTCCTCCTCTTTTTACTCCTTCTCTTCCTCTTCTTCCTCTTCCCCCTCTTTTTCTTTCTCATTCTCTCCTCCTTCCCCTCTTCCTCACTTAGAACTGATTCTATCATCCTTCTTCATATAAATCCCTTTGATTCAAACTATTATATCCCAGTAGTGGACTGACCTCTTCAAGAGAATTGATGCTTTCTTCACCTCCAAATCTACTAATTAAAGTAGTTCCCAACTGTCAGCACCGTCTTTCCCCTCACTGTCTTCCTTCAGTAATAGTTAATAGTAAGGCATGAACTATGCAGAGCAACAGACTAGACAGAGGCTGACAAAGGAGTAGAATGAGGGAAAGGAAATTCTCAGGAACAAGGGAAAACAGAAGGGGCCTTGTGTTGGGAGCAGTCAGAACCAAGAAGATGAAAGGTCAGATTCCAAGTCAGCAAGAATAGACTAGAGCTTTCTTTGGGCAGAATAAACCTGGCAAGGGCATAATGATAAGAGACGATGGCTCCACCTGGAAGCCACAAGTGGGCAAGGTTAGACAAACAATGAGTGGAGCCCATTGTATTCAATTCTTCTTGTTACTATGGCCAATACCTGACAATGGAGAATTGAGCAATTTGAGAAAGGAGCCATTTATCTTGCCTCACGGTTTCAGGGAAATTAGTTCATCCTCCTAGGGAAGCTGTGGAACTTGAAAAGAGTCTGCACATCACACAGGAGTTTGCAGCATGGCTTTTGCTGGCCAGAAACACAAAGAAACATCAAGGCCCTCTCCAAGGACCCACTTCTCCTAGATGGGCCAGAGTCTCAAAGACTTCTTCCACCACCCCACCCCGCAAACAGCGCCTCCACAATCTGGGGACAGTTTAAACACGTGAGCCTGTGGGTACCATTTCACATTCAAACCAGAACCCTGGCATGGGCAACTTAGTGGTGGAAGCAACTTGTTGGTCTCTTGACTTCAGAGCATTCATCCTGCCATGGCGGAGCCAAGCAGTCCCCATTATAATAAGCTGGAAAACAGAACACCACCACAAGTGGACAGGGATAACGCACTCCTGGGACCTGCTCCTAGAGACCTGCTTCCTCCAGGGGGTTCCCCTGGTGAATGTTTCCATCATGTCTCAAAGTAGTCCCACCAGCTATCATGAAACCAAGCATGCAAAACACGAGCCTGTGGGGGTCATTTCATATTCGAGTCATAACAGCCATGAATAATACGCATGTGTGGGGATGCATGCTCACAGCTGCCACTCTCACCAGACAAGGAAGAATGCGCAGAAGGAACCATGCATTATTGAAAACAATGCTTTTACTTGTTTCCACAAAAAGCTGAGTTTGACATTAAGATATAAATGCACAAATGGCATGATGGGGAAAAGGCAAACTAGATTTCCCTTTTGCCCAGGAAATTCCATGTGTCAGTTTAATTCTCGTTTAGGAAGGAATTTTCCCAGTGCACCGAGGTGGGCCACGGGCCATACAACTCTAAATCTTCATTTTACTATTGACTCATTGAGCGCGTCCCTCCCACAGTTGTACAACATGACTGCAGGTTTGTTTAAAAGAGCTCTGTATGTGTGCGTGCCTGCATGCATGTGTGTGTGTGTCTGTCTATCTGTACCTCTTGCACATAAGTGCATATGAGTGAAGTCTAGGGGGGGTATGTTGGGTAATCCTCTCTTTTACTATCTATCACTGATTTGAAATTACCTTGATTTGAACCATATATAAAATAAATTAGCGGCCAAGTGTCAGTGATTTCTCTCTCTCTCTCTCCCTCTCCAGTTCTGGGGTTTCTAGCATGTCCTCTGTACTTGTGTTCTGGGGCCCCAACTCAGATCCCCATGCTTGCACGGTAGGCACCCTGACCCCCTAAGCATCTCCCTAGCCCAGAACAGCTGTTTTTGAGATATCACATTATATAACGCTCAGATCGCAAGGAAGTCACGACACCCAACACAGTGACATTTGTTCTCTTTCGGTCTTGATTACAGATTATGTACAGAGAAACAAATTACATAGTTAATGGCCTTTCATAAGGAAATTTGTCATGTTCCATGGCACAGTGGGGCGACTATAGATAATGATAATGTACTCGGAATTTCCAAAAGCCGTAAAACAAGGAGGGATTCTGATTGCTTTATCGGTGAAGAAATGAAAAATGTTTGAAAACAAAGATAAGCTTACCCTGATTAGAACATTTGAATATAATACATATATGTGTGCTTTTAAAAAATAATCATGTGGTACCTCATAAAAACGTTTAATTTTTTTTATTTCAGACACTTTTTTATTGTTATTAAAAAATTTTCCAC
>LOJH01006775.1:19809-31959 GCA_001685095.1 Ellobius talpinus | reverse complement strand
CCCTGCCCTCAGGGGCCTTCCATTTATCTCAGGCACCCAGGACCTCTGAGGGCATCTCTTGGTCAGGGCCAAGAACTGAGGGCCTGCATTCTGGCAGCTTCTCTGACAGTATATGACCTATTGTTCTCTTTTCTTAATCTGGGACTTAGTTTCTCCATTTCTAGGCCAATAATTCTCAACCTCTATTGAGCATCAGAGTTCATAAAGCAGCTCTGCCCCGGCCCTGTGTGCAGAGATCTGGTCCCTCTCTGGGTCCCACTCTGACTCAGGTGGGCAGCATGGTCAGAGACACCCCTCACTGCCAATTAGCTGGTGAGCTCAGGAGGTCCTATCCCTCTGCCTGAGTCTCATTTGCTGAGAGCAGAATCACCTGGGCCCAGGCACAGTAAAATGCAGGGGACACACATGCAGTCTCCTCACCCCATGTGGTAGGCCAGCATCAAGTGACAGGAGCTGCATGCGCCTGCATCACACCTGCCATGGCTCTGCTCCTCGACACTGTAGCTCGCCCCATCCTCCCTGTTTGCCCAGACTCCCAACTCTGCCTCCTCTCAATAACGGGGAAGTCGAGGCCCTTGCGATTTGGAGAGGGTTTCCTAGGGAGTCAAACCGGGGTGAGGGTGACAGCCGTTGAGGGACAGTGGCAGTCAGCCATGTGCTGGTATTCACTGCTTCTCACCAGTTTATAGTGGGCACGTGTCATTGGCTACAAAGGACTGGCCCACGTGGCCCAGGGCTGTGTACAGGGTCCTCAAGGGTTTGGAAGCCTTGATAGAAAAGAGCATGCAGTGACCCTGGAGGTGGGGATGGGGAGGTGTCAGGGGCTACGCCTAGTTATCAAGACCCTTCCAGTGTTTGCAGATGTCCTGGAATGGAATCATGGGAGGTGGCAGGAAGAATCAGCAGCTAAGTGTGCAAGAGGAAGCTGGGGGAGCCAAGGGCAGGGAGTTGATTGTTCTCTTTCTCTGAGACGTAGTCTCATGCAACCCAAACCAAGCTGGCCTCAAACTTACCATGTAGATGAGTATGGTCTAGAACTCCTGACAGCCCCTCTGCCTCCGCCTCTCCCTCCTGAGTGCTGGGATTATAGGTGTGTCATCACACCTGGTTTCTGCAGTACTGGGATGGAACCCGGGCTTATGCACCCCAAGCAAGCAATCTACCAACTGAACTACATCCTAGGCTTGCAATGTGGTCCTTAAAGCTCATCCCCACAATTGGGTTCTGTTTTGGCCCAACATGCTCAAAAACCAAGGAGAAGATCTCTCAGAGGGTAGAGTATAAATAACTACTGTGCTGTTCCTGGGACTAAAGTGGTTCTGAAGCCTAGAAAGGTGCAGGCAAGCTGGGATGGGTTGGTCGCCATAGATCAGGGTGTCCTGTGGGATTGTACCCATCCCAGGTCATTGAAACTCTGGCTCTTCTACTTGGAGACCAGTGAAAACATGCCCTCATGACCAGGAATGCAGCCTGTTGAGGTGGGAGGAATGAGTGGAGCCTCTAGACCTGTAATTCTTGGTGACAGGAAACTGGGCCCCATACTACCTTCACTCTTTCTCTGGGATTTTCTTTTTCTTTCTGCGAAATGGGGCTGTGTAGCTGGGCATGGTGGCTCATGCTTGTAATCCCAGCACTCTGGAGATGGAGACGGAAATATCACAAGTTAAAGTCATCCCTGGTAGTTCCTATGGGACCAACCTAGGTCCACTACTTATGTGTGAGAGTTGTGTAGCTTGGTCTACTTGTAGGACGCCTAGCAGTGGGAGCAGGGGCTGTCCCTAATACTTTGGCTGACTTTTGAGAACCTGTTCCTCATATAGGGTTGCCTTGTCCAGCCTTAATACAAAGGGAGACTCCTAGTCCTACCTCAACCTGATATGCCATGCTTTGTAGATACCCATGGGAGGCCTGCCCCCTTCTGAACAGAAACGGAGGAGTGGATTGGGTTGAAGGGAGGGGAGGTGGGGGGAATAGAAGAGAGGTTGAGGGAGGGACAGGGTTGTGAGGAGGGAGGGAGGGGAACTTCGGTCGGGGTATAAGATAAATGAATAAATTTAATTAATATTTTTAAAAGTGAAAAAAGTCATCCCTGGCTACACAAGAAGTTTGATGCTAGCCTGAGTTCTATGAGACTTTGTCTCCAAAAAGAAAAATAGTTTCAAAAAATGGAGTCTGGAGATGTGATTCAGTTGGTATAGTGCTTGCTTAATGTGTACAGAGCCCTGGTTTTGATTAGCACCCTGCATAAGATAGACCAACTCTTGGGAGACCAAGGCAGGACAATCAGCTCAAGGTCATTCTCAGCTATGTAGAAAGTTTGAGGTTATTTGGATTCTCTGAGACCCAGTCTTAAAACAACAGCAGGGCCTGAAGAAATGGCTCAGTGGTTAAGAACACTGGCTGCTTTTCAGAGGGGCTCACAATATTCTGTAATTTCAGTTCTAGGGGATTGAGCACACTCTTCTGGCCTCTTTCAGCACCAAGCAGGCCCATGGTACACAGACATACATGTAGGCAAGACACCATGCATAAAATACAAAAAAGTAAGTCTCAGCAATGCAAAATGAAACAGAAAAAAATAAATGTCTGGGTGTGTGGCTGGGGCTTAGGTCTTTCCTGCTTCCTCCCTGCCTTTAGGCCAGTTCTCTCAAGTGCTTTCTGTTTGTGGGTGCTTGGGGAGCAGCTTGGGGCTGGCCTGTGGAAAGCCACTGCGCTGTCTCTCACTTCTCTGCTGCCAGTGTCTTGTGGGTGCCCTGGCCCAGGCTTCCTTCAGGCCATCCTCAGCCAGGCCCTGTTGCTCTGTCACTCACATTCCTGTTCCAGTAGGAGGACTAGGCTGAGATGGCCCATCTCTGTTCCTGGGGCCGCTGAGTCAGGTGGGCCCCCCATAACTGAGTGTCAGTCACTTGTGCTGAGGTCAGGGAAGAGCAGAGGACACACAGAAGAGCAGCCCAACCTAGAAGCTGGGAGATATGGGCTCTATGCTGGCTCATGTCATTGATGGGAGACAGTCTAATCCTCAAAGGCCAATAAATTATTCCTTGCCAGTTGCTGGGTGGCTTCAGTGGCAGGACCTGAAGCTCACACACCTCTGGTGGGTGCAGGGACTATTTCCTAGAAGGAGAGTCCTCCTCCACTTTAGACATACACATACGTATAAAATGTGTATGCATGCACTTAAGTATTTATGCACACACACACACTACAGCTTTACATACCTATGCCTACTACCAGACACCCCCCACCTGTCTTCATCCCCATACTCACATCATTGGCTTTGAGGTCTCCTATGCTCAAGCTACATCCATTGACTCAGTTCACTTCCTGTTACCTGCAGATCAAGATATAGGACTCTCAGCTCCTTCTCCAGCACCATGTCTGCCTGCATGCCACCATGTTCTGCCATGATGATAATGGACTAAACCACCCCAGTTAGATGCTTTCTTTATAAGAGTTGCCATGGTCATAGTGTCTCTTCACAGCAATGGAACCCTAACTAAGACACCCAGTAAAAACCATAAAGAGGATGAAGCCTCTTCTGTCCAATATCTGGTGCTCATTTCTAGGTCCCAGATTCCTGGGGCCTAGAACCATGAACCCTCCATCCTTGGTCCTCCCTGGTTCTCTGTGCTCTTAAGTTGCCCATGGCCCAAGTTCTTCTCCCTGGGCTCTTGGGACCTGCTTGGGGTGGGAGCAGTATCTAAGGGTGGACATGGTTGGGACAGGCCTGGAGGCTATGGCTCACTTCTCAGTAGTGCTGGGGCTCATGGTCCCTGTTTGGGATTTCTACTCTGAACTGCAGCTTCTGGGTAAACTCCCTCCTTGGGTACAGGGTGGGAGTGGGGTGGGGTGATGTGTTGATTTGTCTGCAGGATTCCAGTAGGGTACTGTACTATTCTTTATTACATCTATTTAGTGTGTGTGCACATGCAAGTGTGCTCACACACATGTGCCACAGTACACAGCTGAAGGCCAGAGGACAGCTTGTGGAAGTCGATTCTCTCCTTCCATCCATCATCTGGTATTCAGGGATTGAACTCAGGCTGAACAGCAAGTGCCTTATCCACTGAGCCATCTTGCCAGCCCTTTCCTGATGACCAGATCTGGGACTTTGGCTAGTTTTTTGTACAGAACTATCCTCTGAGCCACCCTGCCAGCATCTTCATCAGACCAGTTGTTTCTGCTTACAAAAGATCATCACAATTGGGTCTATTGATGGTTGGTCCTTCATAGAAGAACCCTCACTTGAGTGTCTAGCCTGCCTTCCTAACCCATTGTATGCAATTCTTTCCTAATTGCACATGGTCTGGAGGGGGTGCCAGAAGATTTAGGCATGGCAGGACTCAGGGAGAGGGTCCCATCATCCATGTTCAGACCTTCCATTGTAGTTGCTTTTAGGTAACCCACGCTCCTGCCCTATTGTTCTGGGTGTCAGCCCTAGTAAACTCATTGGTTCCCAGAATGACCTTGGTGTAATTCTATCTTGGTTTGTTATGGGAAGGCAGGAGAAAAGGGGGTAGACACTCTCTACATCTTCCCAAGAGAAGGAATTTTAGCTACAGTTGGTAGCACAGGCAGGATACAACAAAACAAAGATCTGAGTTTGGGAAGAGCTGAAGTTAATGCTGCCTAAGGGTAGAGTGTCGGCTGAGGACAATTTGACATGGCTTCTTGTCCCTGTGTGCATGTGGCAAGTGTAACACCAGCATGGTTAAAGGAGAAGGTTGTGAAATATGTAAAGGGCAGCCATCTAAGCAGGGGCTGTCTTGGGGAAACCTTAGTGGTATGGAATGGCATGCCTGCCTGATGGGTAGGGTCTGTGCTGGGAGTAGGGAGATGCTTTGAGAACAGCTGAAGGTCTAGCGCAGACATTGCAAGCCCTGAGAGTAGCATACCAGGGGTGGAAGTACCAGCAAACAGCTGCAGAGGTGACCTGGCCGTGCTATGGGTAATAATGAATCTGAGACCGAGGTGGCCACATGGAGGGTGGCTGCAGATGTAAGGAGGTGGATTGCAATGAGAAAAAGACATGGAACTCGTATCCTCTAGGTTGGCCTCCATTCTCTGGGATAGTTGACTAGAAGAGGCGGGAGATGGAGGTATTTATTGGCTCTTCTTATAGCTGGGAAGCCAAAGTGGACAGAGAACCCAGATCACCTCCGTATTAATGAGTTCTTCCCGGAACCACCAAACCGTGAATCTAGGAGTCAGGTAGCAAGGAGGAAAGAAGTGAAACAGGTGTCAGGAGACACCTGTGGCGTTTAATCTTTGACACAGAGAAAAGAAAAAATGTGATCCAGCATGCAGACATGGGGATCTTAGTGACAGTCTGGTGTGGGAGACCCCGGTAATCAGAATATTCGGGGTTAAAACTGCTGGAATTATGGAAAAGCTTTAAACAATACATGATTGCTCAGAGCTTGGCTTGTGGGGCTGCAGGATACGGGGGCAGATGAGAAACTGAGCGACATATCTTGACACACGAGCTTCATAGCCTGAGGCAGTACCAGGGGAACCCGGTCCCTGATGGCCTGGCTCACACAAGACATCAGAGACACATGGTGATCTCTAGTGGAGGCCCCCATAGATAGCAGGGGCTGGAGGACAACAAGGAAGGGACAGGCACTATTGAGGGATCTAGGTATGTGGGGGAAGCGATGGCTGCAGTCCAGTTCACAAGAAAGGACTGTGCTCATTAGAACCGTGAGGAAACAGACTCAGTGAGGACGGTCAGGTTGGAATTGAGCGTTAGCAGCTTTTCTGAGTCCTTTTGGGGGACAAGATTGTTGTCAAGTAGGGAAGGCTTTGGGGGCTCGAAGCAACTTAAACCACCATGTAAAAGTGCCTGTAAAGTGAGAGCAGCCTAGAGAGAAGAGGAAGGCAAAGCAGGGGAAGAGGTCTGTCTTGGTGAGCCCAAGGCAAACGGCAAAGGATTTGTGTTGAGCCCAAGTTCCTAAGGTGGGCGAGAAAGAAAGCCAAATTGTCTTAAGGAGATTTTGGGAGGCTTTAAAGCCTGAGAAACAGTTCACAGAAGGCATCCATGTTAAAATAACACAGCTGAAGATGATTAAGCCTATCCCAGGGATGGGCAATTATCACCTCCACACCAGGCTAAACAGGCTGCAGATCCCTCCTGCTAAAGGTTATACTAAGTGTAGGGATGCCACAGCCTCCCCCAGCAGCCAGGTGTGGCAGATGGAAAGGCAACAGCTGCAGCCGGTCACAGCCACAGTGCCAAGCCAGGGCCTCTTAGGACCCAGGTAACCTGCGGGCGCTGCAGAGAAGAGCCAGGGCTCATGCTTGCTTGGCCCTCAGAGGGTAGAGCTGCTGAGCAAGCCCCACTGTGTCATCCAGTGGAGAAACACATGGGGCTCCATGGAAGAGCTCCAGCATGCTGACGTGGAAAGGCTTGGAGAGAACGATTGGGAATTGGGGAGCGCTGTTAGTGCCTCGTATCCACGCCACGTCCCCAGCACTGATCCGTTGAGGAAGCAGTTGATAAAAATGGATGGAATCTTTCAGTGCTGCATTGGGCCTTAGCTTTGACATTAGTGTGGCATCTTGGTTTTGAACTCAGTAACCACCTGACACATGCCTGGGACAGATGACAACAGACTTTCGGGGTGTTTCCCCAAGGTTGTCTCTGTAGCCCCACTGTTTGTCATGGGGATGGTGGCTCAGGATGCTGAGCTTTTCTGCCCATCCTCAGGAAGAAGGTTTGTTATCCAGACGGCATAATGCCAACCTCTGAGCATATGGACGGTTTGGGAACCCATTTGAAGGACACAGGAGTGCGTGTGAAAGAGCAAGCTTGGGAAATGAGTTTGCAAAGGGGCCAGAGGCCAGGTGTAGCTGGAGTATTCGTGGGAATTTTATGATTGGATAAGCACAGGTACCAAGTGGGAGAATTCTGCACCAGCCTGTGCCTGTAAGTGCTAAGGAATAAGTAAGGGTGTCTTGTGGGAATGGAAAGAGGGGCTCCTGGAAGCCACAAGTTTGTGGAGAATCCCAGTGCTGAGGAAGAGTCAATACAGACCGCTGTCACTGCTGTGGTTACACTCCAGAGCCAGATGCTGAGGGCCGATTGCTGAAGGTATTACATGAGCTGTTTGCAGAAGTTGGAGAAATATGGCCTGGACTGAGCTAAAAATGTCTCCTCCCTTCAAGTTAGCTCCTGTAGTGCCAGTCAGAAGTTGCTACTAAGGTTGCTGGATCCAGCCTGCTTCATGATGGAAGTGCCAGGCAAGATGCACCAGCTTGTGCTGTGGTGCTCACTCTTTCTGTCTTTCTCTGTCCCTGTCTGTCTCTGTCTCTGTCTCTGTCTCTCTCTCTGTAGTTATAGACAGTAACAACTTTTTGTTTGGACTTTGGACCCCCTCAGGGAGATTCACATCAAGTGCTGAGATCTTAGACAAAACCCTGTAATTAGGGAAGTCGTAGGCTTCAGCCGAGAAGCAACTGCTACAGCTTTGGTAATGATATAGCCGCTAAGATGCATCCCCCTATTGGTGTTTGCGGTCGTAGGTTTTTACTGCAGTCAGTCTCTTTGGTAATTACCCATTTTTCTATTTTTTTCTCTTGGATTTTTGAGACAGAGTTTCTTTGTGAAACAGTTCTGGCTGTCCTCGAACTCACTCTGTAGACCAGGCTGGCCTTGAACTCACAGAAATCTGCCTGCCCCTGCCTCCTGAGTGCTGGGATTGAAGATGTGCACCACCACCGCCCAGCAGTTTCCCCTTTTTTCATCCTTTTCCTCACTTGTGTTTTGTAGTGGGAGGAATACCCCGAGAATGGCCCATGTTGAGAGCACACGAGGGTTTTGTACTTTGCTGGAGCTGGAGAGGAGTCAGACATCTCTCTCTTCCCCTCTGAGGACCATGGACCCTTGCAGAAGAGAGGGGTGGAAGGAATGGAAGACTTGGAGGACAAAAGGTTGCAGGGTTGTACGGGGCCATCCTTGGAGCCAAACCACCACCATCTTCAGGTCAGTTGGGTCTCATGCAAAAGACCATCGTGGCTGGGCTTTGTTGGCTGTTGACAATCTTTTATAGAAGGGGACGGGTGGCTGGGCCAAGGACCTTTAGGTCAGTGACCTGTGTATCCAGCCATCCCTCCTAACCAGCTATATGCTAATTCTACCCTGGCTGCACATTACCTCAGGGAAGTGCTAGTATATATAAGCACAGAAGGCCTAGGAGAGCAGATTCCATCTACACAACCACGGGTGGGGGCAGGGAAGTCATCTGTGATGGGTGAAGACTGTCCAGTGTGGTTTCTTTAAGGCCACTCAGGCTCCTGCCTATAATTCTTCACCAGTTGCCTATAAATAGGCCAAATATACTCATTAGTTCCCCACAGGGAACTTGGGTGAAATCGTATCTTGGTTTGTCATTGGGACATTAGGAGAAGAGGGGGTCCACACTGTTCATGTTTCCCAAGTGAAGGAAGGAATTTTAGCATCACTAGCCTATAAGGGACAGTCCTCTCAAGAGAAGCCCCCATAGGTTCCTAAAGACTTCCCATGGTAGAGAAAACACTGGATTCAACATTCAACAAATGCTAAACTCACCATCAGGGCCCGAGAGTCAGCCAGTCAAACACTAGCCTGAGGGACGTTTATAGAAAATGCACTCTGGGACCTGACTGCTGGCGACTTCCAGCCAGAGCAAGGCCAGAGCTTGTGCTAGGGGTGTGCATCTTTAATGTGTGTGGCAGCTGTCGTCTTGTCCTCTAGCCCTCTATCCCCTTGGATGGGGGCAAACTACCTTCTGGAGAGGGAGTGGGTGTTGTTCAGCGTGCAGAAGCAGGTAGGGGACAGGGCAATGAAGGCCATCAGCCTGGGGAGGAGTGGTTGTTGTCAAGTGTCTTTCAAGTCTGTCTCTGTCAAAGGAGTCTTAACTTCCTCTCAGTGCTTCCTAAAGGCAGTGCTGACTGGATCAGGGAGAGCCCAGAGGAGATTTCCAGATCATAAAGGGAAGATGTTTCTAGATTCCTGCTATTCTCCAGTGTAGTGGCTACAGAAGGGGCAGGAATGAGTATCTTGGTACCAGTGGTATTGCAAGCCAAGGATGGTGTTTGGTCCCCTGCCCTGCTCATATCAAGAACAACAGGTCTAAAATATTACCAAGGAAGATGTGAGCCCTGCCCCTCCGCTTCCTCCTTGCAGCCTAGGTTCAGACAGAGCACTCAGAGGGAACCATGTCAAGGAAGCAGGATGAGGCTCTAGCAGCCTCCATCTTTCTGGAAGTAGCTGGGTTTAGTAAAAGTCACCATGCCGAGGCAGGCTGTGTGGCCAGCAAGCATCCTGCCCTTGCAGGAATGCAGTTGAGACCTGCATTGATCACCTTGGGCTTGGCACGCAGGGCAAAGGGATCATGATTTCAGATGTGAGGAAGGATTTGCATGTGAGCAGCCACCTGACCTCTGTGGTGCCCTTGAATCCAGAATTCCTTGGCAGAGAGAAACAGGCGCAGCACTCTGAGTGGTGCACAAGGTTACCGAGGACGGAGCAGAAACCCGAATATAGCCAGTGGGAGGAAGGCAGCAGCTGGGAGGAGAAAGTAGGTCCTTGGAACAAATGAGGTGGGGCACGAAATTAACGAGGCTGGAGAGGGCTGAGCTCAGGGACTCATTTTTAAAAACTGTCTCTTAGCAAGAAAAACGAGGGAAAGGAATTTGGACATTGGGGAGATAATGGAGGCTGGGAAGGTAACTCTCTGGCTGGCCTCTTGCAGAACAAAGGAGAGATGCAGATCAGTGGTCTAGGGTGACCCCTGTTTGCCAGGCAGGGCAGACAGACCTTGATTGATACAATGATGGGGGGCAGCAAGCAGAGTGAACTCCTGCCCACATCTGGCAGGATGGCTTCCTCTGCTCCAGCCCTTTCATTTCGCTATTGTGCCTGCCAAGCACTGTGGTCTGTATCTCTCGTCCCCACCCTCACCTCTGACCTGCTAGTTTCTTCATTTAAGCTCCCATCTTTCTGGTCCCATCCCAAAGACTTAGTCCTCTTCTCTCCAGAAACAGGCTCAGAGTTCACCCTGCTGCTCCTGTCCTGAAAATTTAGTGGTCATGCCACCCACTAGGCATCTAGAGCAGGCACATGTTCTTTTTTTTCTTCATATTAAAATTTATTGAACCTCAGAGTAAAAACAGTAAAACCATACAAAACCAATCACTGTATTGCTTAGCAATGGATCCATATGTGATAAAAACAACACCATCAGCTTCACCAAGATCCAAGAGTGGTTACATCTCTGGAGGATAAAAGAAGACTCAAATGTACAAACGAATTCTTTGACTCAAGTGACTTAAAAGGGCAAATAGGTATTCTTTAAATTGCATCATAGATACAAGCTTTCCACTTGTACCTACTTCCAAGCAGGTGTAGTTTGGTGCTAGTGTGCTTGGCTAGCATCCCTGAAGCCCTGGTCTCTCCCCGGCACCATACCCGTGTCATTGGCATACACCTGTAATCCTGGCACTTGGAGAAAGAATAAATTATCTTTGATGACATAGTTCAGAGTCAGCTTGGGGCTACATAAAGCCTATTTCCACAATTTCATATATGGGCCTGAAACATGATTCAGTGGGTAGTAAGGTTGCTTCAGGCACATGTTCTTAGGAGCCTAGATGTCTATACAGGCAAGCTCATCCTACACGATGCTAAGGGTTCTTTTTGCCTGGTCACTCTGTGTTAGAGTGGTGGAGAGCCGGGCAGCCTGTGCCACTCCCTGGGTGAACTAATAGCATGCACTCTTGCCTTAGGTCCCTTGGATCCTGTCTACCCTTCTGTCTCAGGGCAGATAGCCCTGCTCATGCCGTTCTTGCTATTGGTTGGGGGCTCTCTGGGGACAGGTGTTCTGCAACATTCTTTTCGGGGCTGCCCCAGGCCCTGGTCTGATGCTGGGGCCTAGAGGGCATGCAGGATGGATGGATGGATGGATGGATGGATGGATGGATGGATGGATGGATGGATACATCCACGCATGAATACTTGTATTGTGGCTGGGGCTGAGGCATCCAGTGCTGTCTTGGTGTGATTCTATCCTTCACTGGATGGGGAGAGTGGAGGGAGAGGAAGGAAACATGGGAGGTGGAGGGAATGACATGCTCTTGGCTCAGATGGAACCATCAGTCCCCTGCAGCAGCAGAAGACCTCCTTCCCTGCCTCTCTCTGCCACTCGGGAAGAGGTCACTTGGCTCTCAGTCAGATCTTGTGTTTTGGGAGGCAAGTCAAACAGTCCATCTTGGATTGAAGGAGGTGGGGGTGGGCCTGCCCTTGAACTTTAGGGTCCCGCTCAGCTGATTGTGGCTCAAAAGTCTTTGTTCATCAACGTTTGCTCCTGAGAGTGTCACAGACACTAAGGGTCCTCTTGCTTTATTCAGGTAGAGATTGTCAACCAGTGGCTCCTGGACTGTGTGGGCAAAGCCTGTCACTCTAAGTCACCACCACTGGCGCTTACAACTCTGGCTTTACCCAGAGGCTCAGCGCTCTAGGTGTTCAGGCCAGGGACCTTGGGGTGAGTACTGCAGCCTCCAAGATCTTAGGTTGCTGGGCCCCTTGGCGCAGGTTTCTTAGCAGCTGTTCGGAGGCCGGATCTCATTGTTTTAGTAGTTTCTCACCTTCCTCCACCTCTGCCGTCTGTAGTTTTGGCCCAGACCACTCTTGTGCTCCGCAGCTGTCTTCCTTCTGCCGTTGCTGCTGAGGTAGAACTCTCTAGGGTCTTATTCTCTCTTTCTGAACCAGCCCAGCCTGCTCCACCCACGACAAAGATCACAAGTCAGCAAAACACCAGCCAAGAGAACCTTTTACTGGGCTTAGCGTCCCCAACAATGTAAGTGGAGTAATGCATAGGACAGACACCTCCCAGACTAACCCTGTAACTGTGGAAAACAGTCTCTCTATGTATCTAGAAGAGAGGTGGCATGCCTTTTCATGGATTGTAATCCCACCGATCAGCCTTGTTTGTGTGTGCACACATGGCTTCTAGTGCCGCCAGTCCAAGCCTCACGTGAACACCAGTTAGTTTTTGCTGACTCATGAAAATGCTCCCCTCTGGGGCTGGAGAGATGGCTCAGTGGTTAAGAGCATTAACCTGTTCTTCCAAAGGTCCTGAGTTCAATTCCCAGCAACCACATGGTGGCTCA